>OZ007571.1:61425518-61455518 GCA_963931925.1 Onchidella celtica
GAGAAAAAGAAAAAATTACAACAACTTACTAGTGCTCACGCGGACTCCTTGTTGTAAAGAAAAGACGTATTTCTGTATTTTTGTCGATGTCACTGTTATTATTGTTGTTTTTTTAAATAGGTCGAACGGCTGCACACTTGTCACTCTCTTTCTTTCTCCCCCCCCCCTTCCCTTCCCCAAACACACTACATGCAGGTGCGGATCCATCGTGTTGTGTTTTGTGTCCTGCACGCCTGAACTCGCGATTGCTTTAGTTATGTGAAGGAGTGTTAAATTCTGAAAACTACTATGGGAACAGAAACGTTTGTTTTCTGCTTCTATGTATCTTTTGTAGAGAATAATTATATAGTGTGATAATTATAATAATGATTAATGATTCCATAATGTGAAGACTAGGTATGGAAATGATGTTTTTTTTGGGAGGAGACTGTTTTTTTGTTATGGATAGCTGACACATTGAAAGTTATGCCATTTCTTTTTCTAAAGATATACTGAATCACTGATTTCCTGTGCTATTTCACGAGTTCGAGCGGAGAAACACTTTGCCAAGAATCACATTCGTGACCAGGGTCTTCTGTCTCGTCATTTGTTCTTAAGGAATCATAATATGATAATCGGGAGGAGTTCCAGTTGAGTGACATAATACTGGATACTACAAGGATGTGACTTTCGGAGCGACCGTGAGGCGTGTGGGGGGGGGGGGGTCTCAAACAAGCAGAGCCCTCTTGGCGAGTTTGTCCTCCAGGTGTATATTTTGATAGTAAATGCCCTGTCCGGCAATTAACACTGAGAATCCGAAATATGTGCCCGACTAAAGTTGTGTAAACTCAATCGTGTTGACATGGAAATGTCCCTTTTGCATTCCCCTTTCAAAAAGGCACACTCAGGACGTCACATTCTCAGTTGCGTCACAACTCGTGTTGGCTAACTGACCTAGCTACGCCATATACCCAACGAAGTGCTTGTCAAGACCTAAAGAGCTTCTTCCTTATCATACGGATTATACCTTGCAACAGATGCAGATTATACCTTGCAACAGATAGGGATTACATCTTGCAACAGATACGGATTATACATTGCAACAGATACGGATTATACCTTGCAACAGATAAGTGGATTTAATTTTTGTTGTTTTTAAATAATTGTTTGAATTTCCAAATTTCTGTTTCAATTTTACGTTGTTTTTTTTGGCCCCACCAAGGTCTATCAGGACTTGTTGTTTATTTCATTCTAATTCTTTTTTTTTCTTTTATTTTAAGGTTTGTTTTGTGTTTCTGGCGTAAGGCTTTGCAACACACATTTCCCCTTTATTTTAACTTCACAAATCTAGCAAGCGTTTAAAGTTATACACTTCTGATGCCATCAAAGCCAATTCCACTAGTTTCAGTACTGTCTATAAAATGTATCATGAGATTTGAATCCATTATAACATTTTCTTCACGCTTGAGCGATTAGAGTCATGCTTTCCTATGTGTTTGCCCGTGAGTTATCTGATTCACTAATTTCAGATTATGGTTTTATCGCGCTTAGCAATATTGGTTAAACCTTGTGCACATTCGAGCCAGTGGCTCTTTTATGTAAAGAATTAGCCTACCTACTAAATTTTACTGTAGTCTATTCAGTTTGACATTTAAGCATGACATATTGTTTGCGCACTTACGTTATATATGACGATATGGTCTAAAGTTTACCCCATCATTTTAGTATTTATATGTCATCAAACAAATTCCTTCAAGACGTTCGTAGAATATTTGGCCAAATCCTCTGCAGGTAACATCCATTCACCCATCCTTTAATCTATCCATCCGTCCACCCATCCATCCATCCATCCATCCATCCATCCATCCATCCATCCATCCATCCATCCATCCATCCATCCATCCATCCATCCATCCATCCATCCATCCATCCATCCATCCATCCATCCATCCATCCATCCGCCCGCCCGTCCGTCCGTCCGTCCGTCAGTCCGTCCGTCCACCAGTTCGTCCGTCTATCCATCCATCCGTCCATTCATCCGTCGATCCGTACGCCTCAGATTCATCCTTATTTCAATCCATCCATCCATCCGTCCATCGGTCGGTAGGTCTGTCCATCCATCCATTCGTGCGACTGTCCATCCACCACGCCTCTCCATCCTTCCATCCATCCGTCGGTCGGTGCGTCAGTCCATCCATCCATCCATCCATCCATCCATCAGCCAGTCTGTGCGTCCATCCGTCGGTCCATCCATCTAACCGTCGATCTGTCCATCTATCCTTACGTCTGTCCATCCATTCGTTTGACCGTATATCTGTTCATCCATCCATCTGTCCATCTCCCCCCCCCCCCCCAACATTCCCGTTCCCTCTCTCCCTAACGTGCAGTTCCGAGACAGGTCCAGATACAGTGTATTTATAAGAGCTCAGTATCGATGTTACTTACATTTTGGTGACTTTAGAGAACTCTGTAGTTCCCGCTGTACCAACCAACCTCACAGACAGCGTCCCTGTAGTGTTGACAGCGGGTTTGGCCGGGTAGAGATTCAAATGGTAATATACACCTGAGTCAGGAGAAATAGATCAATAAACAAAGTAAGTAAAAAGGTTTGCAAATGAACAAAATAATGAACGAAAGAATGAATGAATGATCTTTGAATGAACAAAAAAATGAATGAATGAATGAATAATTTCGTTAATGAATGAATGAATGAGTGAATAAATAAATGAATGAATGAACGAACAAACAAACGAGTGAATAAAGGAATAAACCTGGTAATAAATTATTAAGCTTCGGACAAACTTCAATAAATTTTTATCTTCAGCTCGTGATGCGTGATCGTGTCAATAATCAAAACTTCCAATGCCTGGCCGACCCCAGCAAGCGCCCATCTTCATGTTTCATGTATTTTTCTTCACCAGTGTTGGTGCGGGTGTTGACCTTGTTAAGGTTGAAATGGATCAAGGCTGGCGAGGCGCCAGATTGGTGGATCACCGCCCATAAATTTTGCTTCACACTAACACAAAAAGCACTGCCGACACCGCCACCTGGCGGAATGCCCGGAAGGGGGGTGGGGGCGGGGTGGGGGGGTAAATTGCTTGTTGTCATGTGCTAGTCTGAAGCAAAATCTATAAGCCACCAGCCTTTTGCGTTTTGGTCTTTAGTTTAGGAGGTTCAGCTGCCCGTGTCATTTACACCTCACTTTTCTTGTGTTATAGTTTTATTATTGTGGCAGGGATACTTTTTTTTTTTTTTTTAGAATTTTGCCCGGGCAGCGGCCTGTTCGGCCTGCTTCGCGATTTCAAACTGCCAAGGTATCTTTAACGTGCACAACGGACACACAGGCCCTCCGAATGTTTCGTCCTTGTCCGAGAAGACTAGGTGCTCAGTCCTGCCTACCATAGGATCAGGGACAGGAAAATATGAGAAAAATCCCAAACTTCCAACATGCCTGCACCTACCGGGATTCAAACCCGGTACCTTCGGCATGAGAGGCGAGCACCTTGCCTCTGCCACCGCCTCGCCAGCCTTGATCTGTTCACCTCCTTGAGTGGTCACACCGGAACTTACCGCAGTACGGGCTGTCGCTAGCAGTGTCCAGGTAGAAAGATCCCCTTGCCGGGTACTGATCAGCATCATACCCAGCTACACTGCACCCGTTTGCACAGGAAAAGCAGTCACCATTTTCAAATTTGGCCTGCAAAGGAAACCGTACTCACTGTAAAATACTCTACTTCAGTGGTTCTCAAGCCTTTTCAGGCAATGCGCCCCCTTAGGCTCCAAATAATTCTTTTACTCCCCCCCCCTTCCGCCCCCCCCCCGTCTCTCCCCACCTCTCCACCTAAATCCTTACTCAAACCCAACAGTTACATTTCGTCGGTGAGATTCAACACTCCTGTAACCCACATCAACATATTTTGTGGGTTACAGGAGTCTTGTTCTACACCGACGATTTCACAAGTTTAGTATAACACTACGGACTATACACAAATTATGATTTTAAGTTTTTCAAGCCTTATATCAATGACAATAAGGGTGTGGATTATTCATTATAAAACAGAAAAGATTCTTTATCAAATGCACTAAAACAACAAGAACAACAAAACTAGGCTTTTTCTGTTCGTTAAAATCCACTTACAAGTGCTGTTGAACACATCAGTAGCTGCCCTGTATTTGCCTCCAAATCGTCCCCCATTCATGTTGTCGCCCCTCTATCGCCCCCCCCCGCCCCTACCTATTCATCGTGTACTCCCCCCCCCCCCATTGACGCCCTTTTCTTCGATTTTGTCCAACTGGAAATCAAAATCGCCCGGGGGGGGGGGGGGAGCCGGGGGAGGGCATCGCCTACGTTGAGAACCACTGATCTAATTTATTGATAATGTTAAATTCAAATGGTCGGCTTTAACGATAAACGGGCTGTCCCGAAAGTGCCGTGTTTAGAGAAAATTGAGGTTAAAGATTAAATCTTGGTCCCTTGGTGCATGTCTAGATCTGACTCCCTCTCTGATGAATGCTTGCAACTGTGGTTTGGAAACGAATCTCTCACAAAGTTAAGACAATGCCCACTTTTAACATTACTAGACGAATGTTGTTACTAGTACGTACGTCCCCCAAGTTTTTCGAACTAGGGGTATGTATTTTATAGCCTTTCGTGACTCCAGCCCTAGAGAGCTGCTCCCGAAATAATCCTTGGCAACAATTATTAATTAATTATTCTTTCAGATTTTCTTTTTGTTTTCCTCCTGTTTTTTTTTGTTGAAACAGCAGGTGGGGGGGGGGGGGGGAGTGTTGGGGTTTAGGGATTCGATAAGATTTAGGGTTGAGAACAAGGACGGGGTTAGGGGCAGGCACGTATACTTACGCGCCCCAAGCGGGAAACGCTTGAGGTGCGTACGTACTTATAACAACACCTTTATTAAACGGTGAAATCCGAAATTTCGAAATACGAGGGATAGTCCACCAGTCCTTTTGGGCAGGGCTAACATTAACACCACCATGTTCACCTGCACTTAATTATACAGTTATATCCTGTCTTCAAACCCGACCACTGATGGTAAAAAAACGCGTCAGTTTTCTCGCTAACCAGACTTTAATTTCAGTGTTATTTTATTTGTCTACAACATTAATTGCCACTGACAGTTGTTAGATCAGAATAAAAAATAAAAAAAAAACACCAACGAATAATTTGTAAATTACGTTTTACACAAATTTCCACCCCCCCCCCCTTTCTTTCTATCACTCTCTCCCTATCTCTCTCTTTCTCTCTCCCTCTTTTCTTTTTTCTCTCTCCCTCCTTCTCTTTCTCGCTCTCTCTCTCACTGTTCTGAGTGTCTGCTAATCTATCTGTCTGTCTATCTATCTATCTATCTATCTATCTATCTATCTGTCTGTCTGTCTGTCTGTCTGTCTGTCTGTCTGTCTGTCTGTCTGTCTGTCTGTCTGTCTGTCTGTCTGTCTGCCTGCCCGCCTCCTTGCCTGCCTGCCTGCTTACCTACTCACCAATCTGCCCACCTGATTCTCTCTCTCTCTCTTTCTCTCACTGTTTCTCCCCCTCCCTCTTCTTGTATCTCCCACGTAACAGCAAGTACACCAGAAGTTACTCTGGGCCTAATACTGCCTATTACTACTTACCAAGGACTGCTATATGAATATAGTAGTCCTTGCTACTTACATAATTCTCACACGGAAAAGCCTTGAACGTGCAGTTTGTATTGATCGACTCCACGAAGTAGTCATGGGCACGTCCGTGACTGCAAGAGACACCAGTTCCTACAGCGGAGAACAGACTACCGCCGTCTGTAGGGACAGATCATAGATACGGAATCATTATCAATGCTATTATACTAGGCCGCATAAAGCTGGGTTTTCATGTGTACGGAAACGCAAACGGAAACGTCAAAGACACTTAAACGTTGTGAAATAGAAAGAATATTTTCATGTGACTTAAATGCCGTTTCCGTCGACGTGGAAACACTCTTTCTTTTTACCACTAGATGGATTTTTTTTTTATCTTTCCGTTCCCGTTTCCGTACACGGGAAAACACAGCTTAAGACTTTGCAACAAACTTTTAAACGGATGGAACTTTTGAACCGCTGGAGATAACTGAGTGAAATAAAAAGCCTTGTCATCTTTAATTCAAGTTCTATTGATCCTAGAACTACAAGATCTATAAGCATTTCAGGCAAGGTAGAAATGTTCAACACGGTCCGAAACCTCATATAGTTCTGAACCTTGTTGTTTGGCTGTCCGAGACTGGACATCAAGTCATTAGAAAAATGAAAGACTTTTATTTCACTGGAACAATTTTGTATATTTCGTTTATTTAAATTTTTGAATTAACCTAATTGCTTCAAAAAGTTACAGCCTTTTAAAGTTTGTTGCATGAGTTATGTAGCTTAGTGCACATTCCAGGACTTGCCGATGTTTAGTGCCAATTATTGACAAAAACCGCTAAAAACTATAACAAAATACAAGTCAGTTGTTGAATGATTATATGAAAATCAAACCCTTTGTAAGTCGCGACGTTAATTCTTATTTGTTTCAACTCCACTTTTTGCGCAACTGAGAGATTCGACGTTAAGCGTTTGCGCGGTTTTTTTTTGGGGGGGGGGGGATTTGCTTGTATTATGATTAAGAGTTACTCGTAAAACAAATCGAAACTTTCAAACCGCATTGATAAGTGTTACAACGCATTTTAAACAATTGATAAAGGGTGCATTTGTTATACCTCTCCTACATACTAAAAGACCTAGGGTAGTTCAGAGAATGAAATGAAGGTAGAACAAACAAGAGTTGAGATCTCGAAGTGTCTTATGCAACCGTCAAATAGGCCAAGCAAAATAACACCGAAGTTTTACAGCAGGGACATTCGCCGAACTGATGGCAGTGCGATCGTACAAGGCGAGGGGGGAAGTGGGGGGGGGGGGGTCGCACTTTGTTGTCAGCCTTTGTCTGACCGACCTATTACTGATATTTACTTCAGTTGTTTATTCCTGATCCCCTTGCAATAAATGATTATGTAATACCGCTTTACAAGGAAGTCTTATTCTTATATTATGATGTTCCTCTGTTCACTAAAGCCCCAAGAGATATTTCTATGTCTTTAGGAAATCCTATCTATCTATCTATCTATCTATCTGTCTGTCTGTCTGTCTGTCTGTCTGTCTGTCTGTCTGTCTGTCTGTCTGTCTGTCTGTCTGTCTGTCTGTCTGTCTGTCTGTCTGTCTGTCTGTCTGTCTGCCTGCCTGCCTGTCTGTCTGTCTGTCTGTCTGCCTGTCAGCCTGTCTGTCTATCTGTCCGTCTATCTATCTATCTATCTATCTATCTATCTATCTATCTATCTATCTATCTATCTATCTATCTATCTATCTATCTATCTATCTATCTGTCTGTCTGTCTGTTTGTCTGCATGTCTGTCTGTCTGCCTGAACGTCTGTCTGCCTGTTTGTCTGTTTATCTGCCTGTCTGTCTGTCTGCCTGTCAGCCTGTCAGTCTATCTATCTATCTATCTATCTATCTATCTATCTATCTATCTATCTATTTATCTATCTATCTATCTATCTATCTATCTATCTATCTGAAACGGTGAAAGAGAGAGAGAGAGAGAGAGAGAGGGGGGTGGGTGGAGGGGGGGGGGTGGAGGGAGAGGGAAAGAAAAAAAAGAAGAGAGAGAGAGAGGTTACTAAATTTCATTGTAAAGCCCCCTGGATCCACTTTGTTGAGACTGGGGCTACGTAACGTACTCCATTTTCTCTATCACCTTCGTAATTATACTAGTCCCCTAACAACAGTCTACTTCCTTTCTAATAAGTTACCTATATTCCAGTGGAATATCTAATTTTCCAACTTCTTCCTAATAACTTTATTTTACTGGAATATCTAATTTATAAGCCAACTTCTTCCTAATAAGTTTACTTTATTTTACTGGAATATCTAATTTTATAAGCCAACATCTTCCTAATTGTCATGATTCGGATGTTGTTAAAACTCATGCAGAGAGTGAGTTGTTGTTGTTTTACCAGGGCCATGAGAAATTGGCTGGTGGCCTTGAACGGCCCTCGCGAATTATAGTTGGTGAGTAAATAAATGTAAAGTTAAACTGTTAGATTCACGCTTGTCGGTTTTAATGTTCGTGATTAATAAGTAATGGAGTAGGGGTGAAACAAGGTGGGGATAGTTGACATTGTTAAGTATGACTAGACACGTTTTTGCACGTTAACTGGCTGGTAGAATAGTGCAGACGTATTACTACAATTAAAATGGTGGGAGGTTTCGGCCAATGAGATAGCTGAACTAATTGGGCCAGCGGACTAGCACTGCTGGGTAGTTAGATAGTATAAAACATCGTGTAACGTTCAGATTTATTGAATACAGACGAGCAGAAGCATCGTGTCGCGAAGTATCTCCGGTTGGCCAGTACCTGAACTGTGATTTGAAGACTAGAAGTCCTTGCTAACGGACTGACTGAGCTCTAGAAAGAAAGGTCTGAGTGGGCTGACCTTTGAAAGCCCACGCTGCGCTATTTTGATGTTCGCGCCTACCAGTAGGCGTGACCAATGGTAATATATCTTATTTGTTCAAGCATAATAGAAGATCAGAGATAGAGAGAGAACCACAGCCTCATAGGAAGTCTAAGGAAACCCCAGCTGGCACTCGACGACGAGTGGCCTGTGTTATAGAATTATTTCCATAGTATGATTGAAGTAATATGGCACATTGTGGATGAATTGAATAATGATTGTGCATATATATAAATAGTTTTTTGCAACTGCGTAATTACCTACAAGCCGAAGTGTGCTTCTGTAGGCTTGGAACGTACTGGGCTCTCCTAACATTCAAGCCCATATGATTTAGGGAGAGTTTGCCTGGCGACTGGCCAGTGGCGACTCAACTGTCACTTTAAATTGATATCTAGTTTCGTATAATATACCTATTTGCTATTGATTGCAGTACATCCAATAACGAACCATAATTACATGAATATCATAGATTAAGTTAGTAATTAGAATTTATTGCTTTGAATATACCTCTATTGTCTTTTGTTTTGTTTATTAATATTTATGTAAAACATGGCCTGACCGGCCTGACATATATAGATACTCTAGTTGTTTAATACTTTTCTTGTGTGGTTGTGTCCGAGTGTGAGTTAGCTGCCTCTCGTGCAGTCGAATGTTCCCCAAGACCCTAACTCTGCTCGTGACACTAATAACTTAATTTTATTTTACTGGAATATCTAATTTTATAAGCCAACTTCTTCCTAATAAGTTAACTTTATTTTACTGGAATATCTAATTTTTTAAGTCAACTTCTTCCTGATAAGTTAACTTTATTTTACTGGAATATCTAATTTTATAAGCCAACTACTTCCTAATAACTTAACTTTATTTTACTGAAATATCTAATTTTATAAGCCAACTTCGTTCTAATAAGTTAACTTTAATTTACTGGAATATCTAATTTTATAAGCCAACTTCTTCCTAATAAGTGAACTTTATTTTACTGGACTATCTAATTTTATAAGCCAACTTCTTCCTAATAACTTAACTTTATTTTACTGGAATATCTAATTTTATAAGCCAACCCCAACGAAGATAACTACTTCCTTTCTTTTGAAACATATCATCTGACTGCTAAGTTTAGGCAAGACTAGTGTCCAGCTGAAACAAATAAAGTTCTTACGTATAAAGGCGTCTAAGCCAGCAGAAATGCCGCCGGCTCCATCTGTACAACCACGCTGTTCAACGCCTCCATTCATGTAAAAATCAACGTGACCCACGGGCGTCAACAGACCGAAGCCGCCGCTGACCAGATTAAAGTTGTCTCCATTAGTATGCATGATGTCCACGAATTTGGCGTCTGTTTTGTCCAACTCGACCGCGGCGGGTAGTTTGTCAAAGCCGGGTTCGGCAGGATCCAAACCTGTAAAATACCAAATTTAAAAGTTAAGACATTCTGGTTCGAGGGCCGCGTGCGTGGTAAACTATCGTAACGTAGTTTTTACACATTTTTCCAGAAAAGCTAAAACTGAATAACTTTCTTTATCAGATTTAATAATCACGATATTTTAAGAAAAGAAAACGCTACTACTACTACTAATAATGATTTGAGGTCTTTATTTTAGGAGGTTCGCTGCCCTTGGCATTTACACCTCACTTTACTTGTTTTATTATTTCTTGTTCTGGCGGGGGGGGGGGGGGAGGGGGGGGGGACTACTACTAATAATAATAATACACAGCATTTATGTAGCGCTCCATCCCGTTAACAACCAGGCTCTAAGCGCTTTACATTTTATATACATTACACACACAATACACAGGCATACTCAGGAAAAGCAAAAGCTTGATGGACATTCAGAGTGTCAAAAGATGACTCTTCAGCTGATGTTTAAAGGGCATAACATTTTCAATCAGCCTCAAAGACAGAGGCAGAGACATTCCAAATCTGGGGCCCTTGAAAAGAAAAAGATTTTTCACCCATGGTCGTAAGGGACATCTAAGGAATTTTAAACTTTATTTGTGTCAGCAGATGATCTAAGATGTCGTGATGGTACATTATTTAACCTCTAGTTTTTGTGAGGGTTGAAAGCTAGATTAACGAAAAAAAAACAAAACAGCGAAAGGTTCTATCTCCACTTTTTGCCACTTTTTGGCTGAACTGTGTTAGACATTGCATACTACTTCTACAGGCCTTCTCCACTGTGTGTCAAAGTGTCAAGAGGATTTGATGTCTAGTTTGTAAGTGTTACTTAAAAGGAAAAAAAAATGACGTCATCAAAAGCTATGAGCACGTGGAACTCCAATCATCAATTTCTCAGAAGTTGATGGAAGGAAGTTAAAACCTTGACATTCTCAGAGAACCAAGAGGCCATCATAGTGTTGATGTGCCGTTGAACTCAAACTCAAACTCAAAACTGAAACCCTTAGTTTTCAGAATTTAATCCCAAACTTACAACAAAACCTGTTGGCTGCCAAGGGCTACAGGCATGCCAAATATCTCAATTTTTTTTTTGGGGGGGGGGGGGGAAGCAGAGTTACGATAGTTCACACAGCCGCCCTCTAACAGTCAAGTAATGCTGGTAATCTGAAGTAATGCATTTCTGTGTTTATCCTAAAATAAAGGTTATTCCTATCCCGTACAAGAACGACGGAACTGACCTATAGATTTATAAAATTGAATACGAATGATATAAAGCTATAAAGTTCAATGTTTGGCTATCTCATGATTGACAACTCACCAGAAATCCGTCCAACCGTGTTAGAGCCCACCAACATACCGATAGATCCGCTGATCTGGGCGCCCAGCGAGTGACCAATCAAATGCAAGTCTCCATAGTCCATGCCCAGATCGTTCAGTTGGTCTAAAATTAACTGTCAGGTGATAGGTTTGAAGAGTCTAAAGAAAGCGGTTATCTTCACTGGGGTTAGCTTATAAAGTTAGATGTACCAATGAAACAAAGTTCACATATTAGAAAGAATGTAAACTGTTACCAGGGAATGATAGTCTAATTACGAAGCCGATAGAGAAAATCGCGACTTCTTGTTTCTTCTATCTCCATTTTCTAGAAAACTGGAGATCTTTGAGTATGTAGAAGAGATATAACATATGCACGCTTTGACACCTGTTTAAAATGTGTTGTGGCACTTATCAAGCTATTTCGATTTAATCTAACTCCGTATCATACATAGGCTACTAAAGCCGCATACGTTTAATGTCGAGTTTCTCAGTTGTGCAAAAAGTGGAGTTGGAACAAACAAGAACTAAGGTCTCGAAATAGTGCGTTCTGTCCACGGCAGGCTATAATATAATATAATATAATATAATATAATATAATATAATATAATATAATATAATATAATATAATATAATATAAATGTAATATAATATAATATAATATAATGTAATGTAATATAATATAATATAATATAATATAATATAATATAATATAATATAATATAATATAATATAATATAATATATAATATAATATATAATATAATATAATATAATATAATATAATATAATATAATATAATATAATATAATATAATATAATATAATATAAATGTAATATAATATAACATTATATAATATAAAATGTAATAAATGTAATATAATATAATGAATTATAACATAATAATGTAATGTAATGTAATGTAATACCAAGGTCCCATGGCAACAGCCAATATGGGAAAATGTCCAAAATCCCGTGGAAGGCAAGAATCAATTCTATTGATTGACCATTTGAGGTATACAGTCAACCCACAGGAATATACATTGCGACAATATTTTCCTTGTGTAGATTTGTTTTTTTTTGTGTGGTTAGTTAGGCATTTCTAAACTGTTTCTAAAACAAATAAACAAAACCAGAACTACCCAATTTTCGTGCAAAACGAAATGAAATGCAGTTTGCATTCCGTAACGTGTACATGCGAAGTGAAGAGAGATACTCGCATTTCTTTGGAAAAAGAAGTACTTCAGAACTTATGTTATGTCATGTAATGTCATGTCATGTCATGTCGTGTCACGTCGCGTCGCTTCGTGTCGTATCGTGTTGTGTTGTGCTGTGCTGTGCTGTGCTGTGCTATCCTATGATATGTCATGTCATGTCATGTCTTGCTATTTTATGTTATGTTATGACTTCTGTCACCTCATGTCACGTCATGTCATGTCATGCCATGCCCTTGTCATGTTATTTTATCGCTGATTACCGTGAGGGCTTTTGCAACGACCCGCACATTGGCCACTGCCTGGTCGTAGTCTGGAAAAGTAGCACCTTTGCCCCAGTCTACAGCCAGAACATTGAAGTCCCCCTGAAATAGGATCAAGATAATATTATGTCGTGAGGGTAACTTCTGACTTAAACTGAACAGACATAACTGAACAGCAGGTAGCAGTACTAGGTCAGGGGTTACCACTGAAGGTGCATTTGCAAAGTTAATTTATTTTAACTTCATTTGATTTCACCGTTCACCTAGGCATTGTCCATCCACTGCAGGATGTAGCCCTCCGACAGTGACTTTCATTTTTTTCTGCCTGATGTCTTCCTTATCCATGTTGTTCCTTCTCTCTGTTTAATGTCATCCTTCAATCTTCCTCCTGCTCGTCCTCTTGTTTTTCGCCCTGGCCTTGGTTGCCATTTATTTAATTTAGTCTCACTTAATTTAATCTAATCTAATTTTACAATATTTTGGAATTCACCTTTTCTCTCAGAATTACGCTCTTTTATGTTATTATGTTCATAATATAGGGCTATACAAAATACAGCTTTTCTTTGGGGGGGGGGGGGGGGGGAGGCAAGAGAAACTCACATTTCAATATTGTATTAAGCCGACAGACAGTTATGCAACCCTTAGCAGATTTTTTTTTAAAATTTGTACAGAATGACAAGGTCCTAGCTCCGTTCCGACAAAACTTTTGAGAAATTGATGATTGAAGTCATGTGCTCATAGCTTATAGTGGTGCGGCTCTCTTCCTGTTTAGAAATACTTACAAATTACACACCAAATCCGCTTGATATTTTGACATACAATGGAGAAGGCCTGTAGAAACTTAGTGTGTAGTGTGTAACTCAATTCAACCAAAAAGCTCGAGACAGATCCTTGTCTTTCTCAGGGGTCACAATGCTCACTAGCGCTGGGCACGGTTCCGACACCAGTGTCGACTCCTTAGGTACTGACCTTCACGTTGGAAACCCGATACCAGAACCTGGTACCGGTACCGGCACTATTGCCAACGCTGCGGCGACTCTCTAGTTTTCCTTCTCATTGCCACTGCTTAATTTATATTGAATAGTAATAATACATGTAAACATTGCATTACAAAGATTTTAAATATTTAGAGAATTAGTTCTGCGTAACCCCCCACCCCTCGTGCCCGCACCAGGCATGAGACAGCAAAATTAAAGTTTGACTATTGACCTTTGCATCATGCAAATTCTCGGGGTCAGTGCCGGAGCAGGGTCACGGAGTCTACACTCGGGGAAGTGATGGAGACATGATGTCACTAACTCGATGTCAGTGTCGACACCAGGTGTCGGAACCTTTCAGTTGACGTCATTGGAGTCGGTGTCGGCTCCAACGACAAGTTAAGGTGTCGGAGTGGGGATTCGCGACACTGAAAAAGTGCCGGTGCCGCCCAGCCCCATTGCTCCCCTCTCTGGCTAACATATCGATGGTGTCAGGAGCAAACCGGTCAAGTCGAAATAAGCAAATTTTACAGGGGTAACAAAAAACTGCCGCTAAAACTAATGGGAAATGTACCTAGCCGGTTTGATCCCATGCTTATTTTGAGTATTTCTACTGGATAATGGTAAGAGCTACTTTTACATATGATGCAGGATTCCAGGCTTCATAAATTGGTACTATGTAAAGTAATATGAAATTTTTGGACTTGGGCGGTTTGCGCCCGACACCATCAATGAGAGGTATGTGACGATAGAAATGTAAAGGCACAGAGTTCCAGTGAGACCCGACCAGTTAGCTGGTGAACATTGTTTCAATGAGACTAAATTTTTAATTTTAATGTTGCGCCTAGGTTTCCTCATTGCCTATTGTTTCCCTCATTTTCACCGCTTACCACTCTCTATGACTGTTGACCTACTTTCGGTTTATTGGTTTTAGTGTTTCAGTTTTTGGTTTGACTGCACCTCGGCACGATACCGGACTCTTTGCGTATTTCACGGTCTGTCTGGGTACTTGATTTATCTTTGGTATTCAAATTTCGCAAATAAAATTGAATAGTACCGTGTAAACTTCATTACACTGGTATAATTCTCAAAAACTTGTTTTGTACAGATCTGAAAAGAAATTTTTTAATGTGTTTAAAGTTTATAAAGGAAGTTACAGATCTTACCGTCTTTCAGAAAGGAGAAGACGCACTGTGGGTCCGAGCCAGAACATAATTCTTTCATGGATCCGCAGGCATCTAGTGCCTTCTTTGGATATGCATGAAGTCTACACATTCAGTTAAAAATATGTTTTATTGATAGTTGGCATTTGCATGCCACGCTTTTCTGGCGGATCTTCCTTCCTGAGTATTGGGTTTTTCCCAGAATCTTGTTTTTGACCATTGCGAAGACTAATTTGAAGGTTATTGGTCATTTTTATATATGGGACATTGTGCTGATTTTGAGGTTTTGTCATGGAAGTGGTTCTCTCACGCGTAATTTCATTTATGTATAAGTGTCATTCCAATCGGTTAAAACTTTTCGAGATAATTATATTATGTATTTGTGACGTAATGTTTTATGCATTTTAGCCCCTTTGCCGACCAAACTTCAATCCTGATTTTCTCGAAAAGGCAAAAATGCATTTACAACAATAATGGCAAATACCCAACGAATTATAGGCAGCATTACCTTCTCCAGCAGAGCGTCTTTAGTCTTGTTCATCCACCCAGATTCTGTGAAGGAACCCGTGAAGCCATGAACGATCAACTTCGTAGGCCGCTGGGGGTTGAAGTGAGAACCCACCGCCGAAGAGTTATCCGTGAAATCCAGATGGTCGGGGGATGTCGGGTTGTCTCGGGAAAATAAAAGCGTAATGATACCAAATGAAGTTGGGTCAGCGGGAAGGACTCCATGGGCATTATCGAAGGGCGTGGCGTTTTTGAAACAACCGACGTAGTCGTAACATACTTCTCCGACAATTGGTGGGGCTTGTGTTGTTATATTCTGGGCTGTGCTTAAACAGACGAAAGAGACTGAAAAAAAGAATAAAGTAATTATTAACAGAGAGTATTTATAGAGAGATCTCACTTCCGCCAAATCGCCAAATTAGGTCGCTGCGGTAAACAAGAAATTGAAGAATTGAAAGAGGCCTTTTTCACCAAAGATAGTGTGAATACCTGTACACTGTGGTTTGTTCGTATTTTTTTGGCTGATTGAAACTATTAAAATTTACCACCGTTTGTAAGCTCCTACGCCCCGTGGAAATGCACAAACGGATATTGTTTGCTGCAGCGACCTACTTTCCTCTCCATGGTAACAGTGGTTTCGCGGCACCTCCCGTGTCTCGCAGTGCAAATCGACCAATAGTGAAACTTCTCTATACATACATACTCTCTGGTATTAATAAAAGAAAAACACAGGACATCAGCGGGGGCGCAGTAGGGCTTGGCACTAAGGTAGAGCAATGATGGGACATGTGATCTAGAGGCATGGTGCTCGCCTTTCATGCCGCAAGTACCCGGTTCGATTTCTGGACGGTGCAATCATGTTTGCAATTTTTGGAATTTATCATATTTTCCTGTCCCTGATCCTATGGTAGGTACGATTGAGCACCTAGTCTTCTCGGAAAAGGACGAAAAAAACTCGGAGGGCCCGCGTGCACGTTGCCCACGTTAAAGATACCTTGGCAGATGGACATCGAGATGAGCAGGCCGAACACGCATAGCTACAATTTTGAATGATACCATTTTGACGCGCCTACTGAACGCGGAAGTTTGGTTCCGCACCAAGAAATTAATACATGTACAACCAATCTTGACAAATAAAAAGAAATTTCTACTGCAGATAAAACTAGAATCGGAATTTCCCGAGCGGCGGCCATGTTGGTTATACAGTCGCCGCTCGGGAAATTCCGTAAAAAAACGACACAGCCCGAAGCTCGTGTTCCCAGTCTGGTTAATTTATTAGTCTGTGGGTACGGGTAGGAATAGTAAATATGCACGTTTTAAAATTTTAAAACTATGTGGATGACAAGATTTGCCTGAAAATGATCATTTTCATCTTATTATAACAACAACAACAAAAAATGTGGCAGGAGCCATTCATTGTGCTGCGATTTCGTGCCTTTTTTACTCGACGCTACAGAGTAAATGACAATTTCAAAAATGATAAAATTAATTTTCTTAAGTGTCAAGTAGTTCAGGCAATCGCTTATGTATCGACCGATTGTGTTGATTCAAGTTTCAGGTATTTTTAAATAATAGATATACAAAATATTTTTACAACCCTCATTTTTGTTAAAACTGTGAAGAAAAGTCTGGCATTTTTATTAAAGGTCTGTTGAAATGTTGATGAAGTATCTTACCGCCGTTGACTTAGTGAACAATTATTACCGCCATTTCAAAAAGATGATGGCGCGAGAAAAAAAAAGTTCTCACCTGAGAACAGCAAAACAGCAGTAAAGACCGACATTCTGGCAAGGCAAAAAAAGTAGCTTCTTTACCGCCGCAGGCCAACTCTCAGTCTTTAGTGATCTTCTTTCAGTAGGCAAATTTAAGGAATTTACACTCGCAAAGATAAGCCGAAAAAAAAAGTATTATGATGATGCACTGGTGATCTGACTTAAGATGTAAGAATGAAACTGTGCCATGGATCCAAACGAAGCGTGGAAAAATGAGATGGTTTGCTTGAAAACAGAAAACAACACTTGGTGTTTAAATGTATCCGCTATAAGCAAATACACAGCAGCTCTTTGTTTAACCTAAGCTTTACCTCTTCTTATCTAACAGTTAGACTATGGCCAGAAGTGATAAGCTTGTCCTGAATGTATTGTTTGCAAAGAAGTGTATTTTGTGGTCGACTTCTCCCTGTCTGCCCATCTGTCTCATTCTCTGTATATCTGACCGTTTATCTGTCTGTCTGTCTCTCTCCAGCTCTTTTCCCCCTTGTCTCTCTCTCTCTCTCTCTCGTCTCACTCTTTCTGTCTATCTGTCTGTCTGTCTCTCTCTGTGTCTCTCTTCTGTCTCTGTCTCTCTCTCTCTCTCGCTCTGTCCGTCTCTCTCTCACCCTCTCTCTGTCTCTCTGCCTAATTATTTTTCTGACTGCCTCTCTGTATGTCTCTCTGTGTCTCTCTCTGTCTCCACCTGTCTCTCTCTGTCTCTTTCCCTCTCTCTGTTTCTCTCTCCCCCACCCCATTCCCCCCCCCCCTCTATATATGCCCATTTTCTCAAGTTAAGCTTTTCGAAGCTTTTCCTCCTTCACTTGAGACTTCATCTCTAATTTGATTTCCTGTTGCCACTGGTCCTTTTCAAAAGTTGTACAAACAAAGAGAGGAGAAGAGGGAGGAAAGTCTTTACATTGCATTCTTTTGCGGTTTGAAAATTTCTCATCTTTTCCTTTTTTTTCTTTAAACAAACATTTTTTTTTAAAAACGCACTCACAATCATTGAATAAACACCAAACAAGAAGTGTATGATGGACCGATTAAGGGGCCGCGCGCACTATCCCGTTTCGCCTAAAATAGGAAACAATGGCACAATTAAATATAATATGCCGCATCTCTTCCAATTATTCATAATATCTTCAATTCTGAGAATTTAACGAACCTTTATGAAATAATTGGTTTGGACGAGAGGCAAGATGTCCTTTCAGGAAACACGAACAATAAGTTCATAATCATGCGAGTGAGGAAAAGGTCTAAATATTGTAGAGGCCCCCAGCAAGTAACCACAAAAGGTCAATGAAACAAGAAAAGATCTCCCCCCCCCCCCCCCAACAACAACAACCAAAAAAACTATCAACCTTACTTTAGGGGCCGTCTTTGAAGTATGTACACTCGAATGCTGAATTTGGCGAGGGGGGGTTCCCCCAGAATATGAAAAACGTTCAAAAATAGGGGGGGGGGGCGTTCTGTGAAACGTACCCACACTTTTTCAGTTACGGTAAAGAAAAAATTAGAAACTTTTGTTTCATTCATATTTTTACGACAAAAAAAAAGAGAAAACTGGTGTGGAATAATATAAATCAAATACAATGTGTGTTTCTATTGAAATAGTCAAGTAGTCCGTGCAAAATGACATTTAACGTTTCAGACTATCACAGGCTGTATCATGGAATCCAACATTTTAATGAGCGTCCACTCGTATAGGGGAGGTGAGGGGATGTTGAAATCAAGCATTATATGGAATGCGTGCAAGGGGGCTTAGAGTTTGAGTTTGAGTTCGGGTTTTATGGCGGATAGGCAAGATTACCGGCACTCTGTGCTTTGAGTTTGAGTTCGGGTTTTACGGCGGATAGGCAAGATTATCGGCACTCTGTGCTTTGAGTTTGAGTTTGAGTTCGGGTTTAAAGGCGTGTCGGCACGCTAATGGCCACTTTGCGCCTTTCGCGGTTTATTCGTTATCTCACTTTGGGTTAATAAGATCAAGTAAAGGTGAAGTTAAAAATCTAACGGGAAAAGGCCCATACTGTAAAGTATATATATATATAAATTTTGTAAATATCTTATAAAAATCTGTTAATAAATCAACGTGTTGATTTCGGCCTCCTTCAGCGACGACAAGACGCGCTTGGGATTCAAGCAGGAAAATAACTCTTTCATGGGTCCGCTGGCATAATGTCTTCTTCGGATGTGCGCGAGGGGGGGGGGGGATCTTCCCGAAAGAGTAAAAAGCTATGAGTGAGGTGGGTATGAAGCCAAGCATGGAACGAGTAAAAGGATGGCGGGGAGGGGGGGGGGGGTAAAAACCAGCAAAACAGAACGTATGTCCCTACTTTACAGATGGGCCCTTGGGTCCGTGCATCTCGTGCGAGAGTTTGAATGTCAAGGGTGTTCGAGTTTACGTGTGGAGAGAGCGGAGAGGAGTACCAGCGGTCAATAATTCAGGTGTAGAATTCTCTCGGCACCTCTCCACCGAGATCTGCTTCATCTCATAATCATCCCCAGTGATCACAAGGCCCATACAAGAATAATACACAGACCTGTTAGATCAGTTTATCTTGATGGATTTCAGGTCTTTTGTTTTGGGGGGATTTCCGCCCTTGCCAATTGTGCCTCTTTTCTTTACCTGCTGTTCTTCTTCTTGCATTGTTTTGTTTTTTTCGTTGTTTTTGCAGTCGTATTTTGTATACTTGTTTGATCCCATGTTGGGGGGGGGGGTGGGCGGGCGGGCGGTACAGGGATTAGTTTGTCGGTTTTTTTCTTTTAATTTTGCCCGGGTAGCGGCCTTGTTAGGCCTTCTCTTCTCGACTTCCAGCCGCCAAGGTATCTTTAACGTGCGCCATGTGAGCACGGGCCATCCGGGTTTTTCGACCCCATCCGAGAAGTCCAGGGGCTCGATGCTGCCTACCATAGGATCGAGGACAGGAAATTCCCCCAAATTTATAACATGCCTGCACCGACCGAGCATCGAACCCGGTACCTTCGGCAGGAGAGGCGAGCACCGTACCTCTAGATCGGAGGTCACCAAACTACGGCCCGCGACGTCAGTTCATCCGGCCCGCCATGGCACTTGATTTTGTTTGATAAAACCAGGGATATCTAGAGCTACGGGATGGACAATATTTTAAAAATTGCTTTTGCGGCCCGCGCTTGTAAGTCGGCCAGTTATCCGGCCGTCTGTGAAAAAGTTTGGTGACCCCTGCTCTAGATCAACGTGCCGCCGAAGATCAGTGGTTTTCAAGCAGTGCTCCACTAATATACCCTAATCAGCTGAAACTCCTGACATTCGAAACCCTGGGTGTACCTGTCTCTGCCCTCCACCTTCTCCGTGGGTAGATGGTGGACGTTTCTAGTAGGTTCTCCTTCTGTCCTATCATTCTGCTACATTCTATCGTTTTGCTTTTACCTCTCAAAATGTGACTGTTATCACGTCGGCGTGTGTTTTCCAAGCTCAAACTCAAACTCCTCCTTCTCCCTCTTCCCTTCTCTTTATCTCAGCATCCCTCCTTCTCTCTCTCTTTTTTCTGCCAGATGCTTTCTATGAGGCCAGATCAATCCATATTTTCTTTTCTTCACACTTCAGTGTCAAAGACAAGTCTCCTATGCACATTAGTATGCTTAAGCGCGCTGTTTGTTTAAGTGAAAAATTCACTGTATTGAATGCCCTTGAGAAAGGCAGTCAAATAGAAACCAGAATAGCCAAATAACGACACCACACGAGAACCCAATGAATCTGAAAAAAAAACAAACAAAACATTTCTTTGTAAAATATTCGCTCTGGCATCGGTAATTATCAATTGTCATTTTATGATTTGCGTATCAGTTGTAGCCTACAGTTGTAATTTGTTTAAAACTTTTGAAGCTTATATTGTTTACGATTTAGCCGCAATGCGCCCCAAGTCCTAGGCCCCAGTGTACAAAAAGCTAACCCCCCCCCCCCAAAAGGGGGAGCGGGGTGTCTGGGGAGCGTGAGTAATGTTTTTCAACTGTGGTAAAGAATTAAAAAGTTCGATTTTTTTTTCACACATAAAAAAAAAAAAGGTGTAGGATTTCACAAAATCGAATTTAAATGTGCCATAAAACAGTCAACTAGTCAAAAATGATTTTTTTTTTTTCTTTTTAAAGTTTGGTTTCACTGATAAACATATAATAGATCTATACTTTTTTTTTTTTTCGCAAATGAATTTATTGGATTATAACATTATAAATATCATGTATCTAATGAAACAATCAAATTCATAATCAACCATACAACATGCCGCTTACAGTTTTTAAAAACCGACTCCTTATGATGGGCATTCACTGCTGTATTGGCTGCACGATCGGACAAAAATGGTGAGGTGGCTGAGGGTGAGGGTGAGGCCAAGCATAATATGAAAAATGTCATCGGAGGGAGGGGTGGATCTTACTTGGCAAAATCAAGTCAACGTTCTCCCTGAATAGCCATAAGTTGCTAGTGCATTACCTGCACAGTTCTGGTAATCAGTATCCCGTGTTTACTGCTGAGGCAGCACCCTCATAACGGATACACCTCTGTGTTGTAACTCTTCTTAAATGTGTCCCTGTCCAAGCATCCCTCGTCAAATGATTATTGTATGAGAACCATAATCAAGCCCAGGACAGAGGAATGTGTTTACTGAGTGAGTACTAATTAGTAGTAGTAGGTACGCAGGAGAGGGGAAACATGTTCAGTGACTCTGAGGATGCCTGTGCTTGAGGTACTGTGGGCGGGAACTTGGTGATTCGGCTTGTCCATCTGAATGTCTGTCTGTTATGTCTGTTATGTCTGTCTTTCTGTCTATCTGACTGGCTGTCTATATCTCTGTTTGTCTGTCTTTGTCTCTGTCTCTGTCTGTCTGTCTCTCTCTCTCTCTCTCTCTCTCTCTCTCTCTCTCTCTCTCTCTCTCTCTCTCTCTCTCTCTCTCTCTCTCTCTCTCTCTCTCTCTCTCTCTCTCTCTCTCTCTCTGTTTGATTCTCACATCTCTTTTCGTTTCTCTATTGTCTATCAAACCAGAATTTGGCTTTAACTCATTATTGCCTGCACATAGATCTAGATGGCTTCTTCCTAGCAATGTCACCGCTCCATGTTGATCTCGGATGTGCGGTGGTTACGGTGCAAAAAAAATAAATTAATTGCAGCTGTACTTAGAGTTAACTTAATTGTGCTCCAGTTGTTATTAGCATGTTTTTTTTATATTTTAATTACTAACAGTTGAATCCCGGGCATGGCACCATCTGTCCACTTTATAAACAATATTTCTAACTTTTTTTTTTCAAGTCTGACGCCATTATTATTATTATCATGGGTCGACAATCAAAACACATAAAATGCAAAGTTTTTATTTTTTAGAAAGAAAAAGGAAAACATGAAGATATTTTACTGTGGTTCTTCAAAATAAGTTAGGTCTTCTTTTCTATTTTGTAAGAAAAAAAAAGGCCTAACTTATTTTAAGGAATCATATACTTTTCGTATTTTTTTTATCAGTATTATTATTTTATTTATTTACTATTTTATTTATTATCAGTTTTATTGTTTGGTCAAGTGTACTCATTTGAAGCGGAAGATATTTTTCGATACCGACTTTCTGAAGTGTCACACTAAAATCACCACATACATCAACTCACCACTTAGCACCTTTGATTTTCAACTCCATACATTTTCTAATTACATCCATCTTAAATGACAGTCACCCATCCGCTGTTTCATTAAATTTCTAGATTATCCAGGAACAACAGAATAATACACATGAAAGCAAACAGAGAAGGATGCAGGGGGTCGTTTTTGCTTACCTCAATTTGCCGCAACAAGACACTTTAGTTAGATGTATGCCAGATTTCACTAAGGTTCCTTACCACGTTACTTCCTGTAATATGCCTGTCACTGAGATTATTGAGTTGTGATACTATGTTTATGTAATGATACTTAGGATGTGTGTACGATGTATATGCTCTTGAACGCTCTGTGAAAGAAAGTTTCTCTCATGGGATAATGAAGTGATTATTATACATGTATTATCTTATCTTATCTTATCTTATCCATCTTTAGCATAGACATTTCCAGGAAGTTGTCCAGTTTCTAACTGCTAATCTAATGAATATAAAGCTAGATTAGATATTCATATTGTCAATGAAATTATTCGGACAAGGTCACTGCATGTACAATTATACCACTGCAGATGAGGAAATTTCCACAGAATGGCCATCTCACGATGCCACATTGGCTTTCTGGTGCTCTACAATTTGTACAATTTCTAATTGCTAATCTAATGAATAGAAAGCTAGGTTATATATTTGTAATCATTAATATGATTCGGGCATGGACAGTTTTACAATTTTATCACTGCGTATCGGTGCATATTCTATATTCTCTAGCATAGACATTACACGGGGTCTGTCCAATTTCTAATCTAATGAAAGCTATGTCAGATATTTCAGGTTGTTAATGAAATTATCAGGACATGGATACTGCATGTACAATATTTTACCACTGCATCTCAAGATGCAACATTGGCTTTCTGGTGGCCATACAATTTGTCCAATTTCTAATCTAATGAAAGCTAGATCAGATATTTCAGGTTATTATAATATTAATGAAATTATAAGGACATAGATACAGATACTGCATGTAAATAGTTCACCACTGTAGGTGAGGAAACCATCATAGAATGGCCATCTCAAGACGCGACATTGGCTTTCTGGTGGCTATACAATTTGTCCAATTTGTAATAGATTAGATATTTCAGATCTTGTATACGATTCGAGCACGGATATTGCATTTACAATTTTACTACTGCAGGTGAGGAAACCACCATAGCATGGCCAGCTCAAGATGTCACATTGGCTTTTTGGTGGTCATAACAATTTGCCTGGTGACTAACGTTCAACTGGTCAGAGCAAGAGCAACTTACAACAACTCTCAGATTGGCCACAATAACGCCAGCGACGAAAATACTGATGAGAAGTCTTATCCTTTTTGGGGACCCACAGCAGAAAACGCCCCACTGCAGAAAGGCGATCAACAGACTCAATCATCAACAAGTACTTACTCTGAAAAATCAACATTCAAAGACAGGGTTGGCTCTGTTGACGATACGGGCGGTAAAGCTTCCTATAACCATTCCAGTCCAACCGAGGTTAACAATGCGAGTAAAGAACAGCCCACAGAGCACAGAGACAGAAATGATAGGTAAGTACATGTGACCAGTCTGGTCTGATGGGTAGTTAAGTCGGATTTGGTCTTTTGGAGTGAGAGTTTAACAATTTGGGCATTTCATTCATGAAAAACATTTTGTGAACCAAAATCTTAGTTTCAACCCTAAATACCCGCCCTTTTTCCCAAGAATGGGAAGTTACCAGCAAATATAAAAATGTGTGTTAATGGCACACATACATGAAGCATAATTTACATAGCCCACAAGTAGAATAACTGCTACTAATGCCATAAGAGTTTCAATTAATTGAACTCGTATTATAGATATCAAATATCACTTCATGTACTCTGCACCGACGAAAAAAAAAAAAGTATTGATCACGGCCTCTATAGTCTCTTTTGAACATGTTTATTAATTTTTTTTATTGGTCATTTTAAAGAATAAATAGAAGAAGATGACGTACGTTTATGTCTATTTTCAGCGCTTGAAAACTATAAAATACATTTCAGATTTTCACCCCAGCAAGATATGAACTCAACATATGAGAAAGGCAGCGCAAATAGAAGCAGTGATGGCCACCACAGTTTCCATGACAACGTTTATACTCTGACTGAACACAAGAAATTGTACATGTCGTCTGGGAAAGCTCTACATGGGCACTCATTTATGGTAATTTCATATTGGGGAGTGGAGACCAGTTTTCAAGTGAAGCCAGACAGAATAATTATATAGATGAACAATATCTAACTTAATAACTTCATATTTTCTCCATTAGGCTTCACGTGGAAACTGTCCCCACAGACGCATGTCGATTTCGATTGGTCGTCTAGTTGGGAGATGACGTCATGACACTACGTTTCAATGAGACCTCGCGCACCAGCCAACTAATGGATCTCATTGGAACTCATTGTCGTGACGTCACCATACAAGTAGTTGGATCTCACTGGAACTCATTGTCGTGACGTCACCATCCAACTAATTGGTCGATCATCATCGGCAGTGCGGCCTGGGGCCTTAGTTACTATTGTAAAATGATGATTTCATTGTAACATCGTTGGCAGGGGCGAATTTAGACAGCCATCCACCTCCTTTCGGAAGACAGTCAGTGAACGTTCTATCACATGGGTATTTTAATTATGAAATATCGTGATGTTTTAGTAAAAGGCATTTTACTATGCCGTATTTAGTTCGAAATTTTAGGAGATGATCAGCCCGGAAGACCGGATCAATCGCGCCCCCATCCGGTTGTAGAGTCAGTATTTTTTGGGGGGGGGGGGGGTGAGGTTGAGTATTATCTATTTATTTATTTCTCTCTTCCTTTCTTTCTTTCTTTAACTATTTATTTATCTATTTGTTTATCCATTCATTTATTCATTCATCATTTTTATAATAGCCAGTGAATGTATAACATAGTTTTACTTATTTTTGGGGGGAAACAGTTATTCAGCCCCGGTGACCATTCCAATGCCCAAACGATTATTTTCAACGATTATCATTCATGCTATCTACAGATCATTGACGGGAAGAAAACAAACAGCCAATGCGCCCTCGAATGTCTCAAATACCAGAAATGTCAATCATTCAACCTTGACCACGCCCTGAAGAGATGTCAGCTGAATGACGCCACGCACATTGAATACCCCAGTGGCGTCACTGTTGACACTGAAAGCAACTACTTCTCAAAATCGTCGTTTTCAGTTGCTCCAGTAAGTCCCCCCTCCTCCCTCCCAGCCCCACGAGGGCACATGCCGCTGGTCCCATCATAAAACAGCATAAGTGCATTCTCACATCTGCAGATAACTCGTTTTTTTGCCAAACATTCTATGAACTCCTCTTCTCTCTCTCTCTCTCTCTCTCTCTCTCTCTCTCTCTCCCTCTCTCTCTCTCTCTCTCTCTCTCTCTCTCTCTCCTGTCTGTCTGTCTGTCTGTTTGTCTATTTGTCTCTGTCTCTCTGTCTGTCTCCCTGTCATTCTGTCTGTCTCTCTGTCTGTCGTCTCTCTCTCTCTCTCTCTCTCTCTCTCTCTCTCTCTCTCTCTCTCTCTCTCTCTCTCTCTCTCTCTCTCTCTCTCTCTCCCTCTCCCTCCCTTAATTAACAGAGACTACAATATTTCAAAAATGTCATATAATTGTCAAGTAAAACAGTTTTTTTCCTTCTTCAGAAAAATTAGGCAACCTTCCATACAGTTGTGCTATTCCATAATAGGGCCTGTGAAATATTTCTGCTTTTGGGTCACGGACAAGGTGGTTTATAACCTCAAATGGGGTATTTCATGGCTGTACTGTGAGTCATGGATAGACTCGCATCTTCATAGTTTAATCAATAATTTTATTTTCAAAGAAATAAGTAGAACCTTAGTTAA
Organism: Onchidella celtica; assembly: GCA_963931925.1. Taxonomy (NCBI): domain Eukaryota; kingdom Metazoa; phylum Mollusca; class Gastropoda; order Systellommatophora; family Onchidiidae; genus Onchidella; species Onchidella celtica. Next base: position 61,452,113 of record OZ007571.1, read on the forward strand.
CTCGAATAGCTCAGATCCAGGAAAAAATACTCTGTCACTTGGCTGGTTTCATAATCTCTTAAAGCTAAACCGGGTTCGTTCTGTAATTACTTAGGCTCTTAAATCTATGTACTAGATTAAACGTTTTTTTTTTTGTTATGGCCTCATGAATTTTGGGTTCATTTATTGTTTAACTCTCCTTCAGTAGAATTTTTTACAGTGAGTTATTTAAGATTGGGAGCTGAGAAATACGTTACGATACAGTGCCCTGGTGAAGACGTATCCTTTTCAGATATATTATGTTTTGATCTTTAAAGTGAAACCATTTGTGAAAGTTTAAGGCTGTCTGAAACGAAGTCCTGAAATAAAAAAAGTAAGTATTATCGTCAGATAATTATGGTTACAGAGAGCTTTGGGACATTGTGCTGAAGAACCATGCTCTGGCAATGGGCGATGTTTGGAGAGTAGATCCGTGCAAGGTGACGTCATAGCCCTGTGTCTCTGTGACGCGGGCTGGAGTGGGGCGTCATGCAATGTGTCAGGTATACGTGCACTACACTTACCGTAATATTTTGCACATTTGTTTGTTTTTATTGTACTAGATCTAGCTGTTAAACATGAGGCGTCTAAAATCAAAATAATTATTTTAGGGCAGGCAAAAGCCATACTTGGGAGAAACTTGAAGTTTGCTGTGGTTACTTAAAATAGGTTCGACTAAAAGAGGGTATCATACTAAGCCCGGTACGTCACAGCAAGTTGCTGCCAGGAAAATGTACACCTGAGAAATGATGGCAGAAGCTGACGGTGTCTGACCAGGCTTAGTATGATTGGATATTCCCGGTTTGACTAAGAAAATGTGGGAAATTATGTTGTGCACTTCTTGTGCGCCAGCAGCTGACTGTGTCTGACCGGGCTTAGTGTGATAACCCCCTAATGTGGTTTTCATCTTTATTTTTTAACACTCTGGCGCCTTTGGTTTGCAACAGTTTGAAGTGGAGACTGGTGATCAGAAATCCAGTTTCTGGATAGCCACAAATCGCTAATTATGTCAAATCACCATTGGGTACGTTGATTTTGGTGTACTATGATGCTGGATTGATTCTACAGGCAAAATGAGTAAAATTTTCTTCAATTACTTCACAGAAAAGTTAATTTTGTCATGCAAAAAAAGTTGTCATCCGCAGTTGTGAGAACACACTTGTACCATTTCATGAAAGGGCCATTGAGGCATTGGATATTCTGGTCTTATCCAGATGGTGGAGCCCAATGGGTCCAATGGATGGAATGGGGCCCATGTTCTGTCAGCTGTCACAGAGGTTGGCGTGTCAGACACAGAAACTGTGAAGATTCCAACACACAACAAACACTCAACTCTGGCCAGTGTTATGGGGCCTCACTGGAGTACGGAGTCTGTGAGCTGCACAGTTGCCCACGTAACGAATTATTACTCTTAACCTAAAGTATTAAAATATTGTTTGTTTCATTTGATGTCCTTAAAATTACGCCCTTTTTACTTTTTTCAAACAACTATCTGAGGTACACGGCATTATCCGGGACAAACCTGTGAACTCACCCTTCTATCCCTTTCTCTTGTTGGTCTAGAAGACTTCCCATATTCTACATTCTTACTACATACTTCATGCACAACACAGTACTACGCTCTCATTTCTGGTAGGGAAATTGCGCGCATGGAATTGAACGCGTATTAATATCGTTTCATGTCGTTTCCGGTGCGGTGGGTTTACTACAGGGAGCCAATAGAAAGATCATTGTATTTTACATTTTCACAACTTTAAAAAAAAAAAAAAATCTGAAACTTGAATCAGCACAATCAGTTAATACAAAAGCGATTGGGCTGGATTCGTTGACATTTAAGAAAATAACTTTGCAATTTTTGAAACTCTCGTTTACGCTGTAGCGTTGAGCGAAAAAAAAAAAGGGGGGGGGGGGGGGCAAAATAAATTGTGCCACAATGAATTTACTTCCGCCACTATTTTTTTTTCTCTACAATAAGACTAAAAGAAAGAAAACATTTTCAAATATAATCTGTTGTGATATATTTACAAATCTATTACGTCATATTCCTATTGTCGCTAGGCACCAGATAATCATGTTATTAATATATAGAGCTAGAAGATGAACAAGTAACCACATCAAATTTTCTGTATACGTGACCAAAAATGATGAAATTTGTGAACTGCCTCAGTTTTTAACGGCGAATTACCTGGACACATTCACTTTGGACAAACCTCAGTTCTCAAGATTAAATATTTGCGATTTTTTTTTTTTACCGCAGATTATGAGACACATTATTTTTATCGAGTGGAATCGAAAAGTGTGAATCGAAAACAGAGAGCGCTATATATAGATGATCTTTTTTTGCCATCCGCAATTCGAAGCAGTAGTGTTTCCTGATGTAGTGTACTGTTGTTAGTTTTCCTAACGGATTGTTCTGACAGTGTGTGTGTGTGTGTGCAATGTTCTTACTTGCTGGTAATGTTGTGTGAGCAATATGCGTGTGTGGTATGCGGTAAAGACCTGTAGGTCTTAGATATTGTGTTTACTGTTGTACTGTAATTGAAATTAAAATTAATAGATTAAAATCTATCCCTATCACCACCCCCCCCCCCCCTATCATCAACGAAAATGTATAATTCATTATTAAATAAATATTATATAATATATATTCAAATAATATTATAATACTTTAGAATACAAGTTGTGAGTTGTGAACTGTTGTGAGTTGTGAACTGCGCCTAACAGGCTGCGTTACAATTTGCTCTGAGATAGAGAGAGAGAAAGAGAGTGAGAGAAAGAGAGTTAGAGAAAGAAAGAGAGAGTGAGAGAGATACAAATGGAGAGAACAAGACTTTCTGTAAAGCGCCTAGAGCAAACTTGTTTGGATTAGGCGCTATATAAATTATCTTCATTATTATTATTATTATCACTGTTACTGATGCTGTGACAAATAATTTCCTGGCAACAGGATGATAAAGTTATATTTTATCTTATCTTTATTTTATTTTATTTTCTATACTAACCATAGCCAATAAAAGAACTGAATTAATGTTTTATGGTGTGGTAAAGAATACAGAATCGAATACGAAAAGCCATGACTTTAAAACGCATCGTGGAAAGGGTTGGCTCAACTTTGAAAACTGTCCTTGCTGAACCTAATACGAATATGACACAATTTCTTTCGTCCATCCACATTTACTTTTTAAAATGAACTCAGGTGGAAACAGCATGTCGTGACCTTAGTTCTTGTTTGTGCTATCTCCATTTTGTGAAAAACTGGAGATCTTTTAGAATGGAGAAGAGGTATAATAAAGACATACTTTGACACTTGTTTAAAATGCCTAGCGGTACTTATTAAGCTGTTTCACAGTGCCTATTTATTCGAATTGAATACTTCCTTATAAAGCCG
>OZ007571.1:61458018-61635518 GCA_963931925.1 Onchidella celtica
AAGAGAGAGTGAGAGAGGGAGAGGGAGGGGTTTAAGTTTTTCGGGGGGGGGGGGCAAAAAGGTGTTGGAAACCTCTGGTCTACAACAATACAACAATTTCCCATCCACAATCTTAGATAATCTGTAACTCTTTCTCTGGGCCGTTTTTGCCAAACAGATTTTCTTATCTCAAACACCTTTGAAATTGCACACTGAATTTTCCCACGCACTGAACTTCCATCAACTCTACTGGATATTGTATAATCAAAGGTTTTCTCATTGTTATTCGTAGTACAATTTAAAATTGCAGATTTGCGAAATTATGTAAAATAAAACAAAAAACAACCTTCTTCATATAGAAATGAATTTTAATCTACTTTATGATGACTTTAAGCGAACAGTTGACGAAAGTACTAGAAATATATTAAGCTTGGTTGTTGTTCCTGTTGTTTTTCCCTTTCAGATGTTCATGTCATTGCAACGCAGTCCCAAAGCATGCCTTTTGTAGTCTTACTTCAGTATTTCATGATCCTAGCTAAACGTAACATTTATTTTGCCGGCTGCCATAATTATAATTTTGAGTTTGGCTTTTACGGCGCATGGGCACGATAACGGCCACTTTGCGCCTCTTACGGTTTATTTGGGTACTTTATTTTAGTTTCGTTTTCAGAGCTTCATCAGTTTATATTTCACGAGTGGAATTAAATAGTTCCGTATAAATTTTATCACATCAGTAAAATTCCCCAAAAGCTGTTTTATATGGATGTGAAAAGAGTTTTGTAAATGAATGCAATCGTTTTAAAATCAAGTTGTAGATCTTAGCCTCTTTCAGAAAGGACAAGACGCGCTGTGAGTCCACGTTAGTGGCTGCCTTATAAGAATGGATTGTACAAGGGAGTGGTCATTATAATTTATGTTACTACCTGCCCGTACCGTTCACATAGGGGCTTATGGGAAGGGTTCCTTATGTCCTAACTGCCCAGTGAAGACAATAAAAAAAGAGGTGTTTTTTTTAATTGGGCGAAGGATAGGGATTTAGCTCGGCGTTTTTTAAGTTGTACCCTAAATCTGTCTTCAATCCTAACCTACCCCGAAACTTCTTGAGACACCCGCAGACAGATTGTCGCTTTGTGAAAATGCCTTTTCTACTGGTGGGTCTAAATTGTGAAACATTATTAACGTTGACATCATGAAAAGTGAGAATATCGTCACATGAAAAGACCCCCAAAACTGAATTGTTTAGGATTGTTTTCTTTGAAACTGAATGATGTCCTTTTAGTCTCGGGAGCTTAAGGATGACAGTAGATTAAGTTTTGTTAAAATGTGTGAGTGAGAGCATGATGGCTTGATCTTATGTTAGTCCTGTTTTTAATTCTAATTCAGCTCCCTGGAGCACATCATTTTCTGTTGATTTGAGGATCGAACTAGTTCATTATTACATATTAAATTACATCCCTAATCCTGACCTTATCCTTAATCCGAAACTTAATCGTATCCAGTATCAAAGTTTAAAGTGGTCGGGAAGTACAGAATCATTTCCGACAATCGCTCACCCTAAAGACAAGACATATATTTGGGAACAGTTTCTTCTGTGTTTTTCCTCAAAGTCAATGGAGTTTGGAGTATATGGACCGCCTGGAGTGAGTGCAGTGTCACCTGCGAGAATGGGACTCGAACCCGCACCCGCGAGTGCAATCACCCCCCTCCCAAGCACTCGGGGAGAACCTGTCAAGGGGACAACACAGAATACAAGGCTTGTACCCTGGATATGTGTCCGGGTAAGTTTTTTACTTGTCCTTCATTGTTATTACCGCTTTTGAACTGAAGATTTTAGTTCTATATAGTGCCACTGCCGAAGTCACAAAAAGCTAAAACGGAGACATTAAGCGAAGAGTGTTTATTTTGCATGATATGACTTTGAAAACCTCATCTCTTTCAATACAAGGCTTGTGCGCTGGACGTGTGTCAAACAGTTTCTTCTTGGTCTCAGCTGTTGTTTTCTGTTTTGCAGTGAAGGCGTAGTACCATATTGTCAGAAAGTCACAAAAAAGATAAAATTGAGAATCTGCGCAAAAAATATGGTATGACCAGGGAGCAAGGCCGCATTAAGACCTTTAGAGGCCCCAAGCATCTAAAAGAATTTGGTGCCCCCATATACCTGTGTACTGTATATGCCATTCAAAACAAAAAATAAACCATTAAAAAAAAAGCCAGTCCTATACGTCAGCAAATACTTTAATTTTTCCATTTATTGCCGGGGGGGGGGGGGTGGTTCAACTGCACCATTTGCAGTTTTGCACCATATGGTCCATGGTAAATTCTGCAAAGAAAAATGTCTGTGATGCTCCCCCTTCCCTTGATGCCCTAAGCACGTACTTATTTTGATTAATGATTAATCCAGCCCTGCCTGGGAGTAGAGAGAGTAAAAAAAAAATATGTATATTAGAGAAATCACTTCTACCAAATTGCAAAACGAGGTCCCTGCAGTAAGATGTTTTATCAAGTTGTTGTTTTTTTTTCGAGTTTTTCGCCTAGCGGCCAATTCAAAACATACACAAGAATTATGCAAACACGATTTGAAAAGACAAAAAAGAAAAAGCACTCTGTCATTCACTGTAACGAGAATAGGGAGGGGTCATCTGCACCAAAAAGAGAGAGCGAGAGAGAGAGAGAGAGAGAGAGAGAGAGAGAGAGAGAGAGTGTACCGACCCACTTACTTTTTTTCTTTTTTGGTCGACTGAAACTACTAGAGCCGCCGATAAGCTTTCTTCCAACGCAAGCGTACAAGCCAACATTGTTTCCCGCCGTGACTATCTTTTCGCTCCATGCTAACAGTGGTTTCGCAGTGGTTCCTGTGTCTCGAGGTGCAAATTGACCAATAGTGATTTCTCGGTGTACGTGGGCCTACATATTCTCTGTACGACTCAGAAAGCTTCAGCCTTTTCAAGGTGCCTCCTTTTAATAATAATAATACTGTTGGATTATTGTGTTATGTACAGAAGTCAATATACTCAATGACCTGCTTGTCTGGAGTCCAGTTGCACTTAGACTTGAACTAGAACTAACCCCTTCAATTATTATATATCATCATTTGTGAGAAGACATTTTTGGAAAACTAGCCAACTTCCAGTCCTCCCTGTGTGCATATTATGTCATACAGTTCTAACTGACTCACTTCCAGCCAGTTTGTGGAATTCGACTACATATCATGATTCAGGCTCGGCCTAATAAGTCGGAGATTTGTAATGTAATGGAGGTTTAGGAACATGATCAACAGATTAGATTATTTAATACAGAATATTATTATCCTGTCTGAACCGTATTACCCGAGACACAGGATACCGAGACAGTCAATTCGTCATATTCCGCCCGCCCACGTGCCCGTGTATCACTGATGTCAACAGTGCACCAATTTGCACCACATCTCTTCATAATTGAACGAAAAAGAGTAAGTTGCACTCCCCGTATTTATACGCGCGCAATTTGTGGACATATTATAGTGGAAGAAGGAATGGTTCGTCTCGATGTAGTGGGTTTCGGGTATTACTCTGAATATTATCTGAATTCAGTACATTACTTTTTGGGCCGCTCAGAGCGGCCTGCAGGAATTAATCAGCTAAATCACGAGTAACAGTTTTCACCAAACATCTCGATTTCATCCTCCCATACACTTTCATGCTCTGCAGTTGACGGAAAATGGGAAGACTGGTCTCTGTGGTCAGAATGCAGTTTGACCTGTGGTTCTGGGACCAGAAACAGAAGTCGTACATGTGTAGGGCCATACTACAATGGGAAGCCTTGCAGCGGGTTGGCAATAGAAACGGAGAGCTGCAACACTCAGCTTTGCCCTGGTAATGAACTTGTTCCAAAAATAGGCATGTTATCTAACAAAGGCTAATATGCGTTGATTGTGGTTTCACGATATTATTATAAAGATAAAGAAATATATTTTTTTTAAAGTCTGAAAAAATGACTTTGCAGTCTGAGCCAAAATCATGAGAACTTCCTGACCTCTTTTGTGAAGATATTTGGATTTACTTCACATAACAGGTTGTTTGTTTTGTTGTCAGATTCGCAGTAGGGCACACATGTGTAGGACGCCTGGACTCTGTAGTCAAAGCATGCTGTATTCTGCGTGACAAAGATCATCGCCACCCATAAATTTTGCTTCACACTAACAGAATAGGCACCGCCCACACCATGACCCAGTGGAATGCAGCAGGCAGTGCTAGAGAGAATCCAAGTTAGTGGGCGGCGAGCCACCGGTGTGTGGCCTGGAGGCAAGGTGCTCGCCTCTCATGCCGAAGGGAGCGGGTTCAAATCCCGGTCGGTGCAGGCATGTTGGAATTTGGGGCTTTTTCTCATACTTTCCCGTCCCTGATCCTATAGTAGGTAGGATCGAGCACCTAGTCTTCTCGGATAAGGACGAAAGATTCGGAGGGCCCGTGTGCACGTTGCACCCGTTAAAAATACCTTGGCAGTTGGAAATCGTGAAGAGTAGGCCGCTGCCCTGGCAAAATTCTAAAAAACAAAACAAAAACGAATCCCTACCACAACAAGAAAAACACAAAGGAACAAACAAAGAAGAAAAGTGATATGTAAATGTCAAAGCAGCGAAACCTCCGAAAATAAAGATCTAAACAGGTTTAGCGCCTACACCAGCCTAGGTCTGTTTTACCCCTTAGTCCAGTTGAACAGGCCGGCCATTTTATTCCTGTCCCAAATAAAGCTTAGAGACCAGTGTGGGAAAACAACCACAAAGTTATAGACACAAAAAGTGATTTTCACTTTTACCCCACATGTAGGCTACAAGTTAATCAGTTCTTTAACCACGCACCTACGAAACCAAGTCTAGAAAAAAGCAGCTGCAATCATAAAATATCATTTAGAAATCACCCCTCGGTTCCAAGCTGAAATAAAATTAGCGGACTTTTAAATTTAAAACTCGATTTCTTTAGTTTCGTACTTTCGTGACTATATCTCCCTCCACCCCCCCCCCTCCCAAAACACCTTTCTGCGGTCTTCTGTTATTGGAGACTAATTTGGCAATTTAGCCAAACTAAACACGGTAGAGTTTTTATAACCGTCTTGGGGCCAATTTCGGAAAACGTTCAATGTGGGGGAGAGGGTAACATCCAGATGCTTGCTGAAAACGGTTACTCATGATTGTTAGAAACTTGTGGCCAATTGGTGAAAACGTTCAATCAAAGTGTATAGAGGAGGGGAGCTGTGAAATCCAGATGCTTGCTGAAAACTGTTATTCATGAATTAAAAACTTTGGGTCAATTTCTGAAAGCGTTGAATCGTAGCCGTGTCGCCACCGAAAAGCATGCTTGTAGGCCTATCTTTAGCGGAAGCTAGTACTAAACTAAAATGCCCCCCTCCCCTCCCGAGAAAAAAAACAAACAAACTTACTTTGGTCACAAATGGCCCAAGAAATCATTGCGATTAAAATGGCATATCTGTAATTTTATACAAACCGTATCTGCATGTAGGCCTATACATTTTTGAGGTTCCAAGTGAATCCAAGTAAGGCCGGATTACGATGTGGTAGGCCCCTGGGGAACAAATACTGTGAAGCCCCCGTAAGAACTAATAATAGCACGAATTTTTGATACTTGAAATCAGTTTCATATGGTCATATAAATTATTATATATAATAACTACCAACATTTCATAAACATGATAGCATATTATTTTTTTTTTTACTAGTAATACTAGAGCGACCTGCAATAAAAATGAAAATAAGGTTTTTAATAATTATATTTATAATTTCAATTAATCTCTGGAGTCCCTCGACTGGCGGAGGCCCCTGGATAGGATTAGGAGCCCATACACCCTATGCTTTAATCCGGCACTGAATCCAAGCTCCAGGTAATTTTTATAATCAACACGCGCCTTGCAGCTGCTCGAAAATCCAGGGTAAGACACAATAACTTCGTCTTGACAGCAATAGCCTTAAAATGTCTTCGAGCCTTGTGCAAACCTGAATATGGCTTAATTAGGCCGTCGTGTCTTTTTGGTATCAAAGCAGTTTTAACCATACTTTTTTTTTTAATACAAAATTATTTTCTAGTTGACGGAGAATGGCAATTATGGGCGTCTTGGGGTGAATGCAGTGCAAGTTGTGGGGGTGGGAGACAAGAGCGAACACGAGAGTGCCAGCAGCCCCTTCATGGTGGCTCATCCTGCCCTGGGCCGGTATATGAGAGCAGAACTTGCAATAGTCACTTTTGCCCACGTACGTACATTTTTAAAGACTTTTTTTTTTTTTTCTCTCGCCCTGAGACAGCGTCGCTGAATACTACATTGTATATGAATCATATTAGATGAAACATAAAAATATTAAAGTTAGACTCACAGATCTCCATTTCAGAACTTACAGTTTAGAAAACCAGGAAGTATTCTATCATAGTTACCAGCAGGATGAAAAAAACAAACGTGGCACATTTTTTTCTTCTTTTTTTCCCCACCTCATTATTTTGTAGGTCCCCCTTTAGGGAGTGAGTCTAACGTTAAATATGGTTATGTTTAGACATTACTGTCAGTACTGTACTTATCCTGTTAGTAATTGTTTTTTTCTCGTATTTTGTGTTCTAGTTGCTGTTTGAAAAACAGAAGAAATGAGATCTGTAACTGAAAATGTTTGTTAGCTTTCTACTTGCTCCTGGCCTATAGGCTACAGAACCTAGGGGTGAGCTCTTCCACTCCCCCCTGCCCCCCCTCATCCCCCCCCCCCCAATAATGTGGCGTGGCACTTAAATTTGAATTATAAACTCATGAATTTTGTTTAAAAAATTGAAGACGGTAGTAGTAGACGAAATGCCTCCACCCCCCCCCCCCCCCACTCCGTTACACACCCTCTCACTCAATCTTTTTAAATCACATGAAGTATTTTAAAATTATCTTTAAAAAAACAAAACCACCAGTAGCTTATCCGACGTTTCTTCACCACCACCGAGGTGGGGGTATCTTTTAAGGAGAGGCAGCAGTGTCACATCGTCACATAAGTTTACCACTATCGGCTACGAACGAGTAAAATGAGTGGATCTAGATGCTTTGCTTTATAGATAAAGTAATAGCCCAGACTGAGCAAGAAAATTCAAACAGTATCTTATCGTATAGTCATCATCGTTTTCTTTTATGTGAATAGTCGAGAATCAAAGCTGAGTACAAATTAACCCTATTGACAAGGATACAAGTTTCTTTTTTCTTCTACAATATTGTACCCTATTATTAGTATTATACTTCTCCGCTTAGTGACTGAAGTGGTGGAGTTCGGGTCCAATATACCACCAATAAGACTTATTTTGATTGTCATCTCAATTGCCAGGCTATATTATCCCTACCTCACAACCAAAAAAAAAATTTGATTTTTTTGGGCTCACTCTAATATATTATATAGATCTATATTATAGACATGGGGAGAAGACAGCATTCTGTATTTGGAGTCCAGATGGACTTGGGCATGATATAGAACTAATCCGTTCAACAAATGAAATTCGTTGAAGATCTTTATTATTAAATTATAATCGATACAATTAGGCCTTTGGAAAACGGCGCGCGTCATCTTATTTCATTAGCGAATGGGGCATAACTCATATTTTATTACAATAATGAAAGGACTTTGCAGTTTTAATTGAAAGTGAGCTCCCCATGCACGTCTGCTAGGGAGTGCTGCAGTTGGTGACATTTTGCTCTCTAAACCTGCAGTGGATGGCATTTGGCTGCCTTGGTCAGACTGGGGTGAATGCTCTCTGACATGTGGCAATGGGACACAGTGGCGGTATAGAGACTGCGAGGGTCCATTCCACGGTGGCCAAAACTGCACAGGACTTTCTGAAGAGCAACAGCTCTGCAACACACATTACTGTCCAGGTATGTTCACTTTGGTAGCCTTCCTCTGTCTTGATCTTAAATTCTTATGGCTGGCTCTGTCATAAAAGAAAATGCACGATTGCCAAGGGACCCTAGATCTGGATCGAATTTTATGGGAGAGGAAAAAACAGTTTAATTTGAATGGCTACGCTTATTCGCAGATATCTCTGTGTAAGATTTGGATCTTATTCGCAGATACAGTAAACAAATATTTAGCCTAATAAGGTCAGAATCTTATTTGCAGATGGATTTTTGGTTTTGTGATTCTTATCTAGGAAGAGCTCCTTTAGATCACAATTCTCGCTTGTTGTTGAATAGCCTAATTAGGCTCTTCACTGGGTAAGATTGCTCGATTCTGAGTAACGTGTGATATGTTTCTTACAGTAATGATGCACCAGGTTGTCTTTGTTTTTAGCGATACTTATCGGTTATCGTGTTCTCGGTAGCGTTAGAGAGCCTCTGCATAGCAACGCTTTTACTCAGATTCTTTGATGGCATGCTAATAGTAATAATAAGTATAAACTCGCCTGCCAGGTTGGTAAGAGCTGGGCATGAATCTCCGCAAGAACTGACTTTTTTTCTGCAACATATTTTTGAATGCTTTTTCCCCCACTGATCATGCTTGCTTTGCTCCAGAGTATAAAATTGTGAAAAGGAATTTTTTTTTTCTGTTTAGATGATAGATCTATTTATTATTAGTACTGTGAAATCATAGAAAGTTAGACAGAGCAAATAAATATGAATTGAACTTCAATGCAAACAAAAAAGTAATGAAACAAAACATGACAAAAAGCTGAAGCACAAGACCCCCAAAATATCTAAGTTATCATAGAGAGAGATGAAATTTTCAGTTCAAACTGACTAAAAGAAATCATTTACATGTTTAAAATTTGATTTACATTTGCATTTCTAAGTAGCAATTGTGCTGTTCAATGAACAGGAATAAATGAAAGAAGTAATCTTGAGCACACTATAGTAATAATATAAGTAATGATCAGTTTCCCCATGACATTGATTTTGCAAAATCCTTTAAAAAAAAAAAGATTCCTAATAATGAGCAGTAGGCCTACTAGGTTTAAAAAAAAACAACAAAAAAACTCCAATATGGGATTGAACCCATAGTCTCCGACAGATATATGCAGATGCTAGTCATTGTGCTGCTGTAGACCCTGATAGGTTGGAGGAACTCTTACATAGCAGACATCACAAAACCAAGAAAGCACTATCTGCGAATAAGATCAAGATCTTAATTCTTATTCGCAGATGTTTGCGAATATTTTTAAATAGGCCTAAGCACTTTGAACTAAAATGGTACTCTAAAGCCTAATGTTTCATCAACTAAGAAATAATCAGTTGCATAGGAGTTTGTTGGAAACTTAGAACTTGCTCAAGATCTAGATCTCATTGTCCTCAGCAGTTATGCACTTTGTACGATCATGTGATTTCATGGCAGGGCCAGTGTGATGATTGAGACAAGGCCTAGTATTGTCTCAGAATCTTGGCATCAGTGTATAGCTTTCAAATATGAAATCCCCTCTACAATAATTCAGCGAGTTTGATTTAGAACTAGCACTAGACCTAGGGATCTGATTTCTTTTCATTGTTTCAGTTTTTCATATTGGTGAATCTCATTGCACTTCTTAGAAGAGAATAGTATTCAATATCGAATCATATTCAATACCAGCGTGTCTGCTACAGAGCTAAAGTGGTTCATCCCACATTTTTAGACATTTATATCAAGGTTTCCGCACAAAATGCACTGGACAATAAATGTTTTGTCTAAATGTAAAAACTGGAGGAAGTTAATGCCTCTATTATGTTCCCCTTAAAGGTTTCATGAAACTATGGTGAAGACAGGACACCAAAAAGCATATGGAGAGATGAAAAAAAATTAACTTATTTACGCTCAAAACATGACTGGCGTGTTAATATCGGATGACCTGCTTTAGTTCCACAACTACGTAATATATTGTTTGGCAGGGATTTGGACATTTTTTTGACCTAAGGACATCAATTTGCCTGATGGTCAGTGGGACAGTCAAGTACAGGCCCAAGAGTAACTGAACAGATAAGAATCACATAGTATGCAGGTTCACAAAGACTTGTTAAATATGTAAAAGATTTGTATTTCAAAAAGGATTCCTTTAAAACAACAACAGCAACAGTTGGAAGTCAAGGAGAGCAGGCCTGACAAGGCTGCTGCCCGGGCAAAATTAAAAGAAAACAACTAATCTCTCCCCCCCCCCCCCCCCCCCCCCCCCAAAATGCCAACCGATCCTGCACTGGTCCAATGGCGTGTCTGCTCCAGGTTTAACTCTGCTGCAATGACACTGAGGCAAATTTCCTGCATGGGATAATAAAAAAGTATACAAAATGCAAAAATGATTTGAGTCATGTCAAAATGTTGGCTTCCTGTTCACATAATTATATTGTTTACTGTGGCACTTAAGATTATTTTGCATGTCTCACATCATTGGCAGATATATCACATGCTTCAGTTTGGTATAAAATTTAGTGGAAACCTACTAATCTTGACTCACATGTCTGTGTGCTTTCTGTGAATATTACAGGGTGGCTATGCTGAGTTAATTTTGATCTTTTTATCTTGGCAAATTCAGAATACAGGTCTTGTCAAAAGATAAGAAATATTCGGTAGGTACACTGATCCCCTTTGTTTCCTCACTAATTATTCTTCAGTGGCAAAGCGGGGCTTCACAGTGCCCAGGGGGGGACAACCAATGTATATTTTGGGAGCCCCCCCCCCCTCAGTCTCCCCAGCTTTCATCATTGCCTTTCTCACCCTGGATCAGGGTATAGGCCACCAACAAACACCTTCCATCCCTCTCTATCATGGGCCAGCCTCTTTACATTATTCCAAGTCTTTCCGCTTCGTTGCACATCATTTTCTCTGGCTCTTCTCCACGTTCCGCGCGGCCTTCCTCTTGATCTCTTGCCCTGGGGATTCCAGTCCAATACCTTCTTCGTGATGCTGTTTCCTGGCCTCCTGAGAGTGTGGCCGATCCATCTCCATCGCCTCCTACCAATTTCCTCTCTGACTGGGTTCTGTCTTGTTCTTTTCCATACAATTTCATTGCTGACCTTGTCTGTCCATCTGATCTTAAGTAGCTTCCTCAAACATCTGTTGATGAAAACTTGGATTCTCTTTATGCAGGACTGGGACGCATTCCAAGTCTCACATCCATACAACAGGACTGACTTCACGTTCGAGTTGAATATCCTCAGCTTTGTTTTTAGAGATATATCCTTGGTTCTCCAAATCTTGCTTAAGGATGTGAAAGCTGCCTGTGCCTTTCCAATTCGTGCTTTGACTTCTGCCTCTGTTCCTCCCTTATTGTCAATGATACTACCAAGATAGCAGAAGGACTCTACATCTTCCAGTGGTTGATCTCCTACTGTGACTTGTTCGCTTAGGGGTGCAACAATTTTTAGGACCTTCGACTTCGCGGGATGTATCCTCAATCCAATAGATTCTGAAATTTTGTTTAGAGCTGTAGTCTTTGCTTGCATCTGGTCGTGTGTGTGCGACAATAGTGCCAAGTCATCTGCAAAATCTAGATCGTCCAGCTGTGTCCATGGGGTCCATTGTATGCCATTTCTTCCTCCACTGGTGGTTTCTTTCATAAGCCAATCAATCACCAGGATAAACAGAAATGGGGACAGCAAACAACCCTGCCTAACACCAGTCTTGATATCAAAGCTGTCAGTAAGCTCACCATCATGTACGACTCTGCAACTTGTCCCCTCGTACATGCTCTTGATAAGATTCACCATCTTCTCTGGGATTCCATAATGTCTCAATATTCTCCACAGTGTTTCTCTATCGATGCTATCAAAGGCCTTCTCGTAGTCAAGGAAGTTCACTATCAGTTGGGAGTTCCACTCTAGCGACTGCTCTACTATGATTCTCAGCGTGGCGATCTGGTCGGTGGTTGATCGATTACTCCTGAAACCAGCTTGCTCCTCGCGAAGTTTTTGGTCTGTTGCATTCTGTATTCGCTTGAGAATAATCCGATTGAAAACCTTTCCTGGGATGGAGAGAAGTGTGATTCCTCTGTAGTTACTACAATTGCTGAGGTCCCCTTTTTTTGGGAGCTTCACGAGGTGTCCTTCCTTCCAGTCCTTTGGAAACTTGCCTCCGATCCAAATCCTCGAGAATAGTGAGTGCAGACCCTCTGCAGCCCCAGCAGCATCTGCCTTCAGCGCCTCTGGTGGGATCTGGTCTGGTCCAGCTGCCTTGCCTCGATTTAACTGCTTTATGGCATCATTAATCTCTGCTTTAGTCGGAGGGTCGCAACTGATCGGTAAATCATTTCTTGCGGGTAGAATGTCGGGTGGGTTGCTTGGTGGAGGTCTGTTCAAGAGGCTGTTAAAATGTTCTATCCATCTTTTTGCCTGAGCTTCCTTTCCAAAAATAGCCTTCCTGTTGTAATCCTTGACAGGAACTTCAGGTTTTCCATATTTTCCAGCAAGAGTCTTTGTAGTCTGGTAGAGGATCCTCATGTGTCCTCCTGTTGCTGCCTTCTCTGCTTTCTCTGCTAACATTCCTATGAACTCCTCTTTGTCTTTTTTAATTGATTTTTTGACCTCTTTAGCTGATGCTCGGTACTCTTCCTGGTTACCAACTCTTGAGCTTCTTGTACGACTTGCATTTACCCGTTCTTTTAGGTCTCTTCTTATCCTTATCAAGTCCAGTGATTTTTGACTGATCCATTCCTTGTGTTCCACTTTCTTTTCCCCAATAACATCCTGACATGTCGATGTAAATACTCCTTTTACCTTAGCCCAGTGAGTCTCCAAATCTACTGTCTCTTCGAGGTCAACAAGGGGTTTGAATCTATTCCTCAGTGTCAGCTGGAACTCTTCCTTCTTGTCTCCATCCAGAAGGCTCACTTGAAACTTTCTCCTCTTTGTTCCTGCTCTGGTACCTTGTTTCTTGAGGCGGAGTTTGAGTCTTGCCAGCAGCATGTGATGGTCAGATCCAACATCTGCTCCTCTCTGTACTATGACATCCTCTAGTGAGCGTCTGAATCGTCGGGTGATGCAAAAGTGGTCAATCTGATTTTCAGTTACTCCATCCGGTGAAATCCAAGTGGCCTTATGGATCCTCTTGTGTGGGAATACTGAACCTCCAATCACATAGCTGTTAAATGCGCAGAAACTTGCAAACCGCTCTCCATTCTCATTCATTTGTCCTAAACCATTGCACCCCATAATGTCCTCATACCCTGTATTGTCCTGTCCTATCTTGGCATTGGCGTCTCCCATTATAATGTTCACATCTTTTCTTGGCAATGTGTCAACTATTTCCTGAAGCTGGTTGTAGAAGTCGTCCTTGTCCTCATCGGTTGCTTCATTTGTTGGGGCGTATATCTGCACAATGTTCATGTTGATGTTCTTGTTCTTAGTAGTAAATGATGCCAATATAATTCTCCTTCCATAGGATTCCCATCCCCTCAGTGACCTCTGGGCGTGCTTGCTCAAGATGATCGCTACTCCTTCTGTATGCTTTTTGTCCTCCCTTCCAGAATACAAAATCTTTTCCCCAGTATTAAGTTGTTTCAGTCCGGACTGTATCCAGCGGGTCTCGCTAACTCCAAGTATGTGCAGTCTGTATCGCCTCATCTCCATTGTAACCTGGGCACTCTTTCCTGCTTCATACATGGAGCGGACATTCCACGACGCAATCCGGAGTGACTTGCTTGATGAAGGAGCAGTCGGGCCAGTGGCGTCCTTTCGGCTTTGTCCATTGTCCTTCATTGAATCTACAGGTGCAGATGCTCCCCCTTCTCCCAAGATAAAAGACTGATTTGAAGTATTTGCTTGTGTTTCTGTAACTGGTTTATTTTTACAGGGTGGGTAGTTGGCCCACCGCCAACTGGCTCTTCTCGGGAGACCAGGACCTTTGCACCTTTAGTCGCCTCTTACGACACGCAGTATCACGTCAGATGTATTCTCTGCTGTCCCTCTTCTACAAGAGAGCCCCGCATCTGCACGGGCGCTCCCCAGCTTTGCTACTGTCATTTGCCCCTTTTCTTGCCCCCCTCTGAACTGTTGTGTCTCACAGTGGATGGAATCTTTGACCTGTGGTCAGAATGGGAAGACTGTTCACTCAGTTGTGGTGGAGGTCTGAGATCAAGAGAACGAAACTGCACAGGGCCATTCTATGGCGGATCCAACTGCTTTGGAAATTGGACTGAAAAGGAGACCTGTAATGTACAGCCTTGCCCAGGTAATTCTTTTTTATGTTTGATTGAAGTGCTTAAAATGGCCACGTTTAGAAATGTTTAACCAAGCAGATATAGTGCATTTCTAACATAAGTCAACGTTTCTCTGCCAAAATGGTGCTCTGTTTTTCTTATGTGTGTGTGCGTCTGAAGAAAGGTCCCAGTTGTCGGTACAGCTATTTTTGAGCTAGGGGGTGAAAAGGTAGAAAAAGTCATGCCTAGTCGAAAATGTACCTCTAGCAGAAAACACAAGTTTAAGCATTTCTAAATAGCATATGAAAAGGATTTTGGAATATTTTATGTTTAAATATTATTTTATTAATTATTTGTACAACATGTGACTCTTCAAGAAGTAATATTGAAGTGATTGTTGCTAGGGGACCGTGGACTAATTACAAAGCCGTTATAGAGATAATACTGAGTAGTGTTCACCGCTCATCTATAGTTTACCGTGTAACATGCCACGGTCTCCTAAAAACAGCCAAGTCGGAAGTTTTTTGGATGTTGTTAGGAGAGCGCAGTATTTTACATAGAGAGCTAGAGCTTTTCATATGCCATTTAGAAATGGTTAAACTTGTGTTTTCTGCTAGAAGTACATTTCCGACTAGGCACGACATTTTCGGCCTTTTCACCCCCTAGCTCAAAAATAACTGTACCGACAACTGGGACCTTTCTTCAGGCGCACACACATTTGCCTTTAAAATAAAACTACGCTCCCCAACAATATCCAAAAAGTCTGTCATGGGAGTGAGCTGTAAAAGCTGTTTTTCTTAAAAGTTTGTTTTTGCCCCCTGTCTTATAAAATGTGTCATTTCTTCAAAACTACTTAAGATATTGTTAAAAATTTTAAAAGCAGCGTGTTCAGCATTGAATTTGCCCTCATCTCAAAATCCAAAATTTGTGACAACTGGGACCTTTCTCCAGGCACACACGCATATTTTTTTTGGATGAGGATATATATGTATATACAACCATTCATTTGACCAATTGATTGACTGATCACTGAAGCAATCAGTCAGCCAATCAGTCAACTAATCAAACAATGATTTAGTCAATCATCAAACCACCAGTTAATCAGTCAGCGGACCAACCAAACAGTCAGTCACTAACCAACCAATCAGTGAAATTGTCTTGTACTCCAGTGGACGGCAGCTGGAAGCCTTGGATAGAGTGGGGAGATTGTTCTGTCACCTGTGGTGGAGGACAAAGAACAAGGAGCAGAGAATGTAAAACTGCCCAGTTTGGAGGTGTGAAGTGTACAGGTCCTAGACAACAGAGCGAGGTCTGTGAGATGCAGCATTGTCCAGGTGAGACACAAAATATTTCCTAAGGAGCACAGCGATATGCCAGTGAAAAGTTTACTACTACTGAAAACGCGCAACATTTTGTTTCTAACTCCGAATTGTCAAAAACTGAATGTTAACTTTTTTCCAGTGATGTATTGAAACAAAGGTAAAATCCACTAAGACAAAGTAAATTTATTTTTCAATGATCCTTCCTGCATTTAAATTTGCATATTATGTCATTCTCATCTTTTATGATATTTTAGTTACTTATTTATTTGTTTATTTATTTATTTATTTGTTTATTTATTTATTTATTTATTTATTTGTTTATTTATTTATTTATTTATTTATTTATATGTTTATTTATTTATTTATTCATTCATTTTCTTTTGTTAATACCTATATTTATTAAATTTATTTTTCATGATCTTCTCAATATTAAGTTCATCACTTATCTGTGTACGTGGGCAATTTATTCTTTTCATTTATTGTTTATTGATGATATTCTTTTGTTAGGTAATAAAATATCATTAAATATAATTATTTCTAGTGATCTTTCCGATACATTTAGTTATAATGTACTCACTTATTTTTATTTTATATTTTGGCAATTTATTTAGTCACTTACTGTTTATTTAACGGCTTATTTTCTTTTGTTTTGCATGTATTTCTTAAATATATTTTTCATTGATTATTTGTCCAGTACAAGGAATATAATTTTTGTCGATTTTGATAAAAGAAACAACATGGGCTCCAAAATGTCCCTGTTGAAGAAGTACTTCTTTTATTATAAATGTACATGAATGTCACGAGCAGAGTTAGGGTCTTGGGGATGTTACGACTGCACGAGAGGCAGCTAACTCACACTCGGACACAACCACACAAGAAAAGTATTAAATAACTAGAGCGTATATATGTCAGGCCGGTCAGGCCATAGTTTACATAAATATTAATAACAAAACAAAAGACAATAGGGGTATATATCCAAACCAAAAAAAAAACTCTAATTAATAACTTAACCAATGATATTCATGTAACTATGGAGGTACTGCAATCAATAGCAAATGGGTATATTATACGAAACTAGATATCAATTTAAAGTGACAGTTGAGACGCCACTGGCCAGTCGCCAGGCAAACTCTCCATAAATCATATGGGCTTAAATGTTAGGAGAGCCCAGTACGTTCAAAGCCTACAGAAGCACTCTTCGGCTTGCAGGTAATTTAAGCAGTTGCCAAAAGACTATATTTTATGCACAATCACTATTCAATTCATCAACAATGTGCTATATTATTCCAATCATACTATGGCAATAGATCTATGATACAGGACACTCGTGGTCGAGTGCCAGCTGGGGTTTCCTTAGTCTTCCTATGAGGCTGTAGTTCTCTCTCTATCTCCGATCTCTATTATACTTGAATAAATAAGATATATTACCATTGCTCACGCCTACTGGTAGGCGCGAACATCAATATAGCGCAGCGTGGGCTTTCAAAGGTCAGCCCACTCAGACCTTTCTTTCTAGAGCTCAGTCAGTCCGTTAGCAAGGACTTCTTGTCTTCAAAGCACACAGTTCAGGTACTGGTCAACCGGAGATACTTCACGACACGATGCTTCTGCTCGTCTGTATTCACCTAATCTGAACGTTACACGATGTTATATACTATCTAACTACCCAGCGTGCTAGTCCGCTGGCCCAATTAGTTCAGCTATCTCATAGGTCGAAACCTCCCACCATTTTAATTGTAGTAATACGTCTGCACTATTCTACCAGCCAGTTAACGTGTAAAAACTTGTCTAGTCATACTTAACAATGTCAACTGTCCCCACCTTGTTTCACCCCTACTCCATTACTTATTAATCACGAACATTAAAACCGACAAGCGTGAATCTAACCGTTTAACTTTACATTTATTTACTCACCAACTATAATTTGGCGAGGACCGTTCAAGGCCACCAGCCAATTTTTCATGGCCCTGGTAAAAAAACAACTCACTCTCTGCGTGAGTTTTAATAACATCTGAATCATGACAATGAATATTTTGTAACTTGCATTCAGTTGATGGCAAATGGGAAGCCTGGTCTGGCTGGGATGACTGCACTAAGACCTGTGGCGGAGGTCAAAAGTTGCGCTACAGGGTCTGCATAGGACCGTTTTATGAAGGTCAGGACTGTGTAGGGCCATGGAATGATACTGAGACATGTAACATGCACAGCTGCCCAGGCAAGAACAGGGTACTTTTTGCTGGCCCTGTTATGAAATCACACAAGTATAGTCGCATATCTGTAAAATAACAACTCTTTTTTTTTTCAAAATATTCTGTGAATTCCTCGAGACAGAATTTTAGTTTTTCTATTTAGGCCCTTATTAAGGGGAGTTCAATATTTCAATGTTTATTTATGTAACTGGTGATCTAATTAAGGTAAGTCATTATTTTAAGTAAAATAGTTTCATTTCTTATTCTGTAAACTTAAGTCTTGTACTTGTGCAGTTTCATATTAGGGCCAGCATTTTGGTTCTCCACAACATCGATGAATGAAGATTATTTTTTCCATGAAACTTACCACTTAACTTTTGATATTCACTGTGTATGTTAATTATATCAGGCATGTGTTTTTGGTATTTTCATTTGGGGAGAAGATAGGCCATAAATGTTGCATTTTGGGTACATGCAATAGATGTATAGTATAATTGAGGGGGGCGGGGTTTAGCAATTGCCCCCTTCTGACCAAGAGGTTGTTTGCTTTGTTTTTTTTGTCGATGTCTTATGTCCTGTTTCAGCCCAGTGAGGCATGGATCTTAGTCGGGCCCCAACAGGTGAGTGACTTAAAACTTAACTCATTGTCTCCGAGCTGCCGGTATACCGGCGCAAGATTCTGGCCCATGATGACGAGCTGACGATTTGTCGTTTGTTTTGTTTACATGTTAAGAGAATGGTTTTTCATATTCTAATTATACAATCAATTATACACTCCATATTTTGACCCAAAAGTGAACATTTAATAATGGTTTAAGTAGCAGGGCGCGTCCAAACTGGGATTTAGGTTCCGGAGACAAAGAGTTAAAAGCTCTGTAAGAAATTGTGACCATCTAACCAATCAGCACGGTAATCAAGTTGGATTTGGCAGTATAGAAGACTCATGTTTTAACTCAGTGGGACATTTTGTTCATGAATGACATTTTCTACCATCTAGAAGAGATGCTTAGGAGTTCTAATCAACCTGAACCCCAATTTCAACTGAAATCACAATTTATCAGTAAAAGTGCCCTTTTTCTTGGACGTGCCCCCTGACTTGATTATCATTTTGAGAATCTGTGTGAAAATTTGTTGGGTTGGATCCCACCTCAAGTTAGATTTGAACCTGGAACATTTTGCAGTCTTGCCAAGTTCTCTAACAAATGAACTACTATGCCGTGGACCATAGGTTTTGTTTCTGTTGCGGATTTGCATGCTTTTTTATGCATGATGATTCATTTTTTGTACTTTACTTCTTATTCTTGATTGTGGTGTTGTCATAGGACTGATGCATGTCTCCACACTGAGCTATCTCATAAAAGCACCGACCATTTCACTTGTTTATCAAACGGTGAAACAAAAAGATTTTATGCAAGGGAGCCCTTCGGTAAGGACAGTTTCCTAGTAAAGCTGAATAAAGAAAATACTGAGTTGTGTTCAATGTTCAGCTGTACTTTCACTATTCGGCTTCACTTGGAGATTGGCCCAACTGAAGTGGTTCTATTACACAAAAGAGAACATTATTTACACAGTCTAACTTCATGCCCCCATCTGATATGTGCATAAATTTATGCACATTCTAGAATGGTAAGAGAACTTAAACAACATACTATATATCCAGGAGACAGTATCATGCTGGTGACCCTCTTTTAATAGAAACTAAATAGCTTCTAGGGTTATTTGAGGTTACATTTGACTTTTATGGTGCACCTGTGAGGCAGCTGCTATCTTGCCCTCCCTTGGTGTTTTTAATAAGAGCTGTCAGCCTAAAATACAAAAATGTATACTAGTCTTTGAGGGGCATATTAACTCTTTGAATGACAAATTATTTATTCTATAGAAAAAAAAAGAGATTTCCCACAAACGTAACAAAACAGGATGGTGCTTCAAAAGTGGTATAATTATACCATATGTAACACCAAAAAGGCTCATTCTTCATGAATATTCATAGGTCCTTTCATAAAGAGTAATTTTGTACGTTTGTACTTCATTAGCATTGTATATCAGTTTGATCAAAGCTATAAGAATATGACTTCAAGCATGGTGTGGAAAATTACGATCTTGGAACCTTTCTTGAGGAAACAAGCATTAATAATAATTATTCACATTATCAACTCTCTGATTGTTAGTTGATGGAATCTTCACTCAGTGGACACAGTGGTCCACATGTTCTGGCAGCTGTGGTGGTGGCCAGAGCTGGCGAAGCAGAAACTGTACAGGTCCCTTTCATGGCGGCCAAGACTGCATGGGGGACTGGAATGAGAATAAGACTTGCAATGAACAGCCTTGTCCAGGTGTGTAGTGTCTGTCATGCAGATAAATATGTTCTTCTCAGATTTCACTGAGTTGTGTTTGTTGTTTTTTTTTCAACATTGTTTTTCCAGTTTGTCTATCAGTCTGCCGTCCATCAGTCCTTCTATTTGCTGGTTGGCCCTTCCACCCATTTGTCCATTTACCTGTGCATTTGTCAATTCTGTTCATACATCTCCTCCCTTATTTCACCCATCCACCCATCCATCCGTCCATCCACTCATGAGTCATTAAATGCTGTTCGAGGTTCCATTGACTGGTTGACTTGTGCAAGAATGCTTCTATGTCAGTTATAGGTTAATTATAAGACAGACAGATGGACAGACAGTTTGACAAAAAGATGGTCAAGCACTCATGGATGTAAGTAAAGATGTGTACCATCAAAGAATGAATTGCAGTCGGAGCCGTTATAGTCTCTGCATACATGGATAGATGGATGGAGACGTTTACAAATACCCACCACAGTGATATCTGTTCGAAAATTAACACTTTCTTGACAAAATTCACAGTGGATGGTCTGTGGGACACCTGGTCAAGGTGGACTGAGTGTACTGTATCCTGTGGAGGTGGACAGCAGACACGTGGCCATTCTTGTAAAGGGGTGCTGCATGGTGGGGAACAGTGTGAAGGGGAGAATAATCAAACGCAGCACTGTAATATACAGCCATGCCCAGGTTCATGCTTTTTATTATCATAAATTCTGATAAGGTGAACAGGATATAATTCAAAGCTGTGTTTTATATTTTACAAGTAGAATAATGCAAGTATGCTATAGCTTTGTGATTCACATTGTTCTATTCAGTGTGGCAATTTAATTCAGCATAGTAAAGCATCACCAAACGACTGAAAGACGACACTGGACACAGAAATGTTGCCACTAAAGACAGACAGGAAAAAGCTAGGAAGGCTATTATAAAACGCGGCTCAACTTTGAAAATTGGTATTTGTATCATGCTATATGTTAACTCTTTGTGTGCCAGTCACCGATACATCGGTCCTTTCGCTAGTCACATTTGTGCCAATCACTGATGTATCGATGCACAAGAAAGCTAGGTTATCGGGAAGAAAGAAAGTCGACTTTCTATTAGTAGATGTTGCTGTAGTTAGTCTTCATTCATCTCCCCCACTATTTTCTTCCTGTATCAGCAAACATGGAAAAAATTCATAGCACACAAAGAGTTAAAAAGCAAACATAGATTCTGACTTGCTTTCAACCGTGAATACAGTAGATTCTGTCATTCGTTAAATTTGTTCCCGTTTTTTTCTTTGATTGTTAGCGGAAGAGATGAGCTTTAACCTACACAACAACACAATGAAAAGAATATTTCTATGCTTATTTCAATGTTTTACTTTTGTTTTATGTGAAGTTAACTGGAACTCTTGGAAGAACAGACGACAAAAAGTCTTCAAGGAGACGAGAAAATACAAAATGTCGAGGGGTGCATGCGCAAAGACCGTATCCCGGGTTTTGAAATTTTACAGGAGAGCGGTTTGAAAGTTTGACAGGAAGTATCAAATGTCTGTTATGAACTTTAACTCCTCAACAATGATTAGAGCAATTAATTTGATAATGATAATGGAATTCGCATCATATCAAAATGGAGTACTTACCAAGGCAAAACAGAAATGCAAAAAAAAAACCAAAATCGAAAATTTTCGAGTTATGGTGTTTGCACACTCACCCTTCAATATATAAAGGTCAAAGATACAGTTTAGGGCAATTTTTTTTTCCTTTCTGTTTCATGTAAAGCTGAAACAAAAAGGAGATAGGAAGAATTAAGACCTGAG
Organism: Onchidella celtica; assembly: GCA_963931925.1. Classification (NCBI taxonomy): domain Eukaryota; kingdom Metazoa; phylum Mollusca; class Gastropoda; order Systellommatophora; family Onchidiidae; genus Onchidella; species Onchidella celtica. Next base: position 61,479,742 of record OZ007571.1, read on the forward strand.
AGGACAAGATTCCAAAAGATTTTCAAGAGAAAAGAGCAGATCAGAAAAGGTATATTTTAATCCTTGATTTATTTCTGTTTCATATGAAGTTGACGGGGAATTTAGTGACTGGGCGGACTGGAGTGAATGTTCCTTGACATGTAGTTCTGGAACTCAGTGGAGAAATCGGTCGTGTGTCGGACCTTTTCATGGTGGACAAGAATGTGAGGGGGATTTCAATGTCACACAAGTCTGCAATGAGCATCCTTGCCCAGGTAACTGACCTTTAAAACTGTAAAGAAGTTCAAATAGGAAATGTGCATTGAAATGACAGGAAAGTATTGACTGAATCCTGGCAGGCCATTTGTCGCTGAAGCTATATTATCATTTATGCTCTCAGATAAATAAAATAATTTGTCCAAAGATAAGAAAGTGGCAACTGTACAAAAAGATTCATATTTATGAGGGATTTGTCTGTATACAGACAAAACTGTACTGTTTTATTTTACATTTATTTAATTTTTTCGCTTTGTTTCTTTCAAATTTTTTTTCTTTTAATGTAGCTGTCAAAATTAAACACTTTATCTTATATTGTGCCAAAAAGATTTTCTTAAAACAAGTGTGAATGCTGTTAGGCCATGATAATTCTGATGTGACATTTGCATTCTACTTAAAGAGATGAAAACACGAAGGAAGCATGGACAATAAATGCTGTATTTGCAAATGTGCACATCAGTTTTCGTAGTTGTCTTCTATCATTGTTTATTTTGTGCAACACCTACACTTCTCAGTTGACGGAATCTTCTCTGATTGGTCGCCGTGGGGTCCTTGCCAAGAGACCTGTGGAAGTGGGCTACAGGACCGTCAAAGAAACTGTACGCCACCTCTACATGGAGGTGCGCAGTGTTCAGGGGCGAGTACTGAGTCCCGTGTTTGTAATGAGCACGACTGCCCAAGTAGGTGTTTTGAATGGTCGGGAGTTTATAACAATGAGACAATGAGACAAAAGATTTCAAACATAAGATATACAAAGACAGAATCAGACATTACAAAATATTGAGAAACAAGTGATGTCTTGCATAATTTCAACCACAGTTACAGTGATCAGCTGTTCTCATTTAATCATATCAGAGTTAATTTTCTTGAAGTGATGCACGCACATTAATTTCTACTTTGGCTTTTTTCATGCCTTGAACATTCGTTGACATTGTAAATATATCAGAATATTTATGGAGAAGTGCATGTAAATATCAAATGTCACAAGATCAGAATGTATGAAAAAAATTTGTTTTGGCCTCTTATAATTTGGAGTAAACAACAATTCCATGCAACTGACCTTCTTAAAAGTACATTTACATAGTTTGTCTTTCATATAATGATTATCTCTACATTACGTTCAGGCATTTTTTTATGTGAGTACATGTTTGCATCTCAGTGTGTGCGTAAATAAATACTTGTAGGCAAATGCAAGTATATGTATGTCTGGGAGTGGTACTACTGCAGTTTATGAAAACTGCCCGAACATACTGGCATGGGTAAATGCATAGCCTGGTCAAATGGAGATGCACATTATTATATTTCATGATCTCTTCAACTGTTGACAGAGAGAAAACTAACAACTGCTTGGATGCTGAGTTTAAAGACCTTGATGTTGTGTCCTCTGTTTGCTTTCATGTTAAAAGCAACCTGTATTTATATAACATCTAGGTGCAATTCAGTCACAATTGTCTGTAAGTGTTCTTCTTCAGTCACATTATGTGCTTGCCTCTAAGTCATCGAGATGTTGTATTTGACAAACTAAAAGAAACGCATAGGACAAGGATGATATTGTATTTGTCTTCTTGTTTCATAATTAAAATTATTACTCAAAAAGACACGCCCTTTCCCCTTCATCCCACATTAAAGCAGTAACATTTTTTCTTAAAAGCTAAGGCTGGTGTGCTTTAATGTCATGAGATTCAAGTTGTTCTGACAAGCTTTGTAATTCACTATGATTATGGAAAGCAATGACTGGCAGTGAATTTTTTTGTAATTCACAAACCTAGTCCAATGTTGTTTTCCATCCTTTAGTATTCGGAGAAGGGGAAAGACGTGAAGGTGGGGGGCTGGTGTGTCATTACTCAGGAGAGCAGCTGTTGATGTGATAGAAAACATTGCTCCTTGAAAAGTTTGCTCAAAACACTGACTTGATGACCCAGGAATTACTCACTGCAGTGTTGTAATGTGGCTTCTGCATGTTGTGCTCATAATAATTATAATAAGTCACCATTTACCACAATACAAAGTGAACAAGTGGCATGTTGGCACAGAATGCTATAACATGTACTTAGTTATATTTGGCTATTGTGGTGTTTGCTGTTGTGTCTGTTGTTCTGATTTCATATGTTGTTATCTGTCCTGGATCACAGAATTGTTGAATTATCTGTGATAACATGCAGTTGAAAAACAGCGTAAGCAGAATTTCTCAGTTTTCCAAATAATGAAGGAAGTGCTATTATTGTTGGCACACAACATAAATTGAAGGATAGGGAAAGTGAGAGCTTGAGTAGATTTCTGATTTAAAGTAGGCATGAGTAACCAAAGGGAAAAAAACAGACATAGTGATAAAAATGTGAAACTGAGAGAAGTAATTCCTAATGTTTGAAAGTTGATGTGTCCCTCATGCTGCGGAAAAGTGATTTTCTAATATTTTGTGATTGCTATTCTTTTTTCAAATCTTAATTTGACAGAGGTGAGGCTGATGAACCAAGCTTGTACTTTGGGGTGGATAAAGATGGAAATCGTCTTCTGTGACTGGCTTCATTTTTATTTGATCTTGCCTGTAGGCATCTGAGGGCTGAAAGCTAGCCCAAAGAGAGATAACAAAAAAACTGTGAGAGGTGCAAAGTGGCTGTTATCGTGCCGACACGCCGTTAAACTCAAACTCAAATTCTGTGACTTGCTGTTTTTGTGATGCTATTATAAATGAGCATATTGTCTGAAACCACAGTGTTGTAATGTCTTGTTGTGTCCATTGCAGTTGATGGTGTCTTCTCCGACTGGTCGGAATGGAGCGGGTGTTCAGAGACATGTGGTGGTGGTATGCAGTGGAAGAACAGAACCTGTGTACCACCTGAATATGGTGGCTTAGATTGTGATGGCCCGCAAAATATGTCTCGTGAATGCAATTCTCAGCCCTGCCCTGGTAAGATTACATAACAACTGTAAGTATTAATATTGTAAGCAGCATATTGCAATGAGTGGTGAGCTTTTTCTTTGAGACTTAACCTTATTTATTAAATGGGATTTTGAACAGGAGCTAACAGTTTACATCGTGAAATTGCAGTCGTCTAGATTAATTTTACATTTCTCATCAAAACTATGACGATTCATTTCATGTCATTCTCAAAACAGTTCAGGCGTGTAAATAAAATGTAGTTATGAAGTTCCATCCTTCCTAATTTCCTCCATCTGAATTTAGAGATAAAGTAGTCATTATTTATGATAAGAGGGATTTCATTTTCTGTTATAAATTACATGTACTTTGTTGAAGTCTTTGATCTTTATGGTATTCAGATGGCAGTGCAGGTCTTTGTCTTGTTTCTTATTGTCACGGCCATAACACAGTTACGTTAGTCATGTTTTGTCAAGAAAACTGTGTAGTTTGAACATAGTAGTAGCTGTTGTCAGGGGAGCATAGTAATTTACATAGGAGGCTGTAGCTGAACAGTGAACGCAATTCAGTATTCTCTCTATGTGGCTTTGTCATTAGTCTTTGCTTCCCTAACAACAGTCTAAATGGTGGTTTAGGCGGATGTGGGTTTTTGGTTTAAAAACTCATAAGACTAAACAATGTAACTGTCAAGGGGTGCAATTATAACTGTCTGATTAAGTTGAGCATTTCATCTCAAAACTCACAAAAAATGACTTAGGTAACTGTGATGTTATGATGTAGTTAAAGCACTGAAGCTGAAAATCCCTGTAGAGACACTGAAACTACATTAAGATGGATCAGGCTGTGGCAGTGCAAATCTTACTGTCTGTTATCATGAATCAACATAAAATGACATGGATATCACACTAGGCACCGATAGCAACAAGTATTTAGTTTTGGTATTGTGATGATGTCTGGCATTAGGATTTTCAGCTTTAACTTGTGGTCCTGCTCTTCCATCCCAGTTGATGGTTGGTGGGGTGAGTGGTCAGACTGGACAGCATGCTTGGTCACTTGTGGTGGGGGACATCAAGAAAGACATAGAAACTGCACAGAACCACAACACGGTGGCCGTCCATGTCAAGGAGAAAGAACTGAGTTGCAAAACTGTGGGGAGACTTCTTGTCTAAGTATGTTGGAATTCACTGTGTCTCAAAACAATGGATATATAAATGTACTGCTTAATGTTATTTGTCATCAGTGTCTGGCCCTGGAGGGCTATCATTTGGAATATATGAATTCACTGTGTCTCAAAACAATGGATATATAAATGTACTGCTTAATGTTATTTGTCATCAGTGTCTGGCCCTGAAGAGCTATCATTTGGAATATATGCCATAACTTTGTCCTCTTTAATTTGAATCATAAATTATAGATGTACTTTAACTGCCAGTGTTAATGAACATTCAAAGTGTGTATGCACCTTTTGATACACCTTATATTAGGTGCTGCATTGGATACGCTAATTTACCAGAACGTTTGTAAAATTACAATAGTAATTCAGCTGCTTTCTTTGTGTATTTGCTCCATCAAAATCAATATGCAAGCAATTATTGTATATCAATGTGCTGTTGATTTGCTATTTCACCTGTCAGTTGTTTATCCCAGACACTGACATCTCAGTTAACTCATTTCTCCCCAAGTAAATTTGGCCAAGTTGCTCCAGCTGGCCCAAGTAAATTTTGCAGTTTTCATGCTTTTATAGGGTGCGTTAGAAAAAAATTCATTACTCGCTTATTTTATAATATTTTTCAATTCTATTTGGTGGAAGTGTTTATAAATGAATGCTTTATGATATACTGTGGTTGTTTATATTACTGTTTTGGTATAAAGTAGTAATTTGTAAATTAGAATTGAAAAAAAATATATAAAAGGTCGGGGTCGAAAACGTGGATTCCCCCTTCGCGGTCCAGCTCGGCACGAAAGGCGAAAACGGGGATGCGGGGAGAAATGAGTTAAATCTATGGTGACCAACAGTTTTGTTTTATGCCTTTTGTAAATCAGATCTTTTTTTTTCATTTAAAAAAAAAAATGTGTATGAATGTAGGCTAAACCTGATTGGAAAAACAAAAATGTTCAGTAGTTGCATTTCTACATAATAAATAATATTTAAAGAAATCAAAATGTTGAATGTGAGATAGTATTGGGTCTCCGGTTCAACAATAAGCCTTTATAAGAGTAGAAAGAGTTCAGTAACAGGATTTCACCCCATGTATCATGTTGTGAATTAGGATTAAAAAAAAAAAAATAATCAAAGAATTGCATAAATTTACTTCAACCACAGTTCCAGGTGACTGGTTTCCCTGGGAGACATGGAGCTCGTGCACAGTGACCTGCGATGGCGGCACAAGATCCCGAAATAGGATATGTAATATGAACTCCCACTCAGACCTGACGGCACCTTGTGAAGGCCCAGATGAGGAAGAGGCTGACTGTCACACATTTGCGTGTTGGCCTTTGGGTGAGCTCTGAAGAAAGTTGGAAACTCCCTTTTATCTTTTTTAACGGCTGTCATTTTCCACATTTGCAGATGTGACATAATACTAGCCTGATCATGAAACTGTGCATGTGCAAAGGATCTAATTTGAGAGGAGATGAATAAAGCTCTTTCACTTGAAATGCATTCTCTATCTTAAATAGATTTATAAAATAAAGGTAAACATCCAAGATATTATACTCCCTATTAAAGAAACAGTAGAAATAGAAAATCCTGGCATAGAGTTTTTCTTAGTATATTTGGCCAAAGAAAAAAAAAAGTTGACATTTGCGGTTTTGTGAACATACCTGCATTATTTTATGATAAGACCATCACTAAATGTAAACATGTATTGATACATGGAATATTTTATAGGTATTGTGTCTAACCTTTTTGCATCACAGGGCTTGCGGCTCTTGCATGCCCGCAGTATGCTCCATCTTTATCTTGGCTGTTACCGGGATAAACCCATGAATCCACCATTCTCTGTCTCTCTCTCTCTCTAACTCTCTCTCTCTCTTTTTCTCTCTGTCTCTCCCCCCCCCCCCCCTCCCTTCTTCTTGGTCTAGAAAGCTTCCCATGTTTTCTAGTCTCACTAGAGATTTTATGTGCACCAGAGCACCATACACTGATTTCTTGTTGGGAATGCACGCGCAGAGTTGAACGCATATTGATATTGTTTCTGTTGCGGTGGGCTTACTACAGGGAGTCAAAACAAAGATAATTGTATTTTACATTTTTAAAACTTTTTATTTAAAAATAACTTAAAACTTGAATCAACACAAGTGGTCGATACAAAAGCGATTGGGCTGAAGTAGCTGACACTTTAGAAACTTAACTTTATAATTGTTGAAACTGTCATTTAGGCTGTAGCTTCGAGCAAAAAAGGGCACAATGTTCCACAATGAATCACTCCCGTCACAATTTTTTTTATTACCACAATACAGCTCACACTTGCACTGAACTAGGAGAAAGAGGACTGCAGGAAGACACAATGGCTGACCTAGATCCTGATGGTCCAGGATTGGCCACACTGGAGCCAGTTGTGACCTTTTGTGACATGACATCACATGATGGCATCGGAGTTACTGTTATTAGTGAGTTGGAGTTTGTTTTTTGGAAATGAGGCTTAGACCACCATTAGACCAAGTGTTAATGATTATCTTAAAGAAAGCCACAAGGAATAAGAAAAAAGACCCGTATCTGAGAGTGGTTCAGTCAAGGGCCTGTAACATCCAGTTCAAGTGCTCTAACCACCTTACAAGAAATCTATATCTCCAGTTATGAAAAAGAGTGAGAAAAATCCTCAGTGAAGATTGACTTCTCAAAAGTTGTTTTCATCAGTGTTCCAGTTGGTCTCTACAAACAGAGACAGAGGAGGGAAAAGGGGACAGAGAGAGTGGAGGGAATGAGGAGACAGTAAAAGAGCTTAAATTTAGGAAATATCTTAAAAATGAGTTTAATTTTGTAATTCAAACTTTCAGACCATGACCAGGAAGAACGCCATCATGTGAAAGGTTATGAGGACCCAGGGGACTACTTGGCTGTTCTGAACTACAATATATCCTTTGACCATGCCGCCTCTATCGTGGATCAATCTGGCTATTGTGAGCAGTACATCAGCTGGGAGTGCCACTCTGCCCATATTCACAGACATACTGACCACAAAGTCACGACAGGCTGGATGACAAGGTGAGCTGTTTTAGGGATAAGTGTAATTATGGGTGGTATACAGCTCGGCTTGGACACAGAGAGGAACAAAGGCAAGCTGAGGGACAGGCAGGAAGACAGGCAGCCAAAAGGACAGACAAGCTTGCAGGCAGACACAGAAGCTAAGCAGGCAGACTCAAATACATACAAACAGACAGGTAAATACAGACAAACAGACAGGTAGGCAGGCTCAGGTGGGTTGTTGGAATCTCCTTAACAGTAAAATCAAAGGCTAATGGAAGGGGATAGTAGTGTAAATTACAAAGCTAGAATTGATGCTAAGAAATGTTGCTAATCTTACTCTTTCCTCGCCATTCTCAATTCCTGTAGCAATTTAGTAGTTGCCCCAGTCCCTTAAGAACTGCCTCCAGTTTGTTGCCACATTGCTGTTTAGGCTTAAAGGTCTAGGTACTGGTATGGTTTTCTTTGATGCCATAATTAATTTTTGGGTCCAGATCTAGATAGGCTGATACGGTAGGCGTAGCAGACGGATCAAAGCTGTTTTCACCCGAGTATGAGCTAACTCAGTCCAGATCTAGATCTATCCCAAGTAAGCACCTGTAGGTTCAGTATCTTGGTAATTAAACTGTACCAACCTCGCTTTACCAGCTGCCACCATGTTAATGTATGCTATGTTGCTTATATATGCACGCAAGAAGACAAATCTGTGCTCATTTTACTATCGAGGTCTTTATTCAGTGAATAGTCGTTAAACGTGACGGTTGAAGGACACCTTCAAGCAAGGGCAATCACTCTACATAATATCTTGGAACAAGGGCAATCACTCTACATAATCGGCAAAGGATACGATTATGCTAGGCCGCTATCAACAAGAATAGAGGAAATACTGAGTCCTGTTCACTGCTCAGCAATGGCACCTGGTCTTCTCGGATAAGGACAATAATTCGTTGGGCCCGTGTGCACTTTTCGCATGTTAAAGATACCTTGGCAGTTGGAAATCAAAAAGAGCAGGCCAAACAGGCCGCTGCCTGGACAAAATTCTATAAAAAAAACAAATCCCTACCACAACAAGAAAAATACAAATAAGAAAAAATGAGGTGTAAATGCCAAGGGCCGTGAACCTCCTACAATAAAGAGCTAAACACCCTAACAACAACAGCAGGCTTCTATGTAAAATACTATAGTTCCCTGACAACAGCATTTGAGTTTAGTTTCAACCCTATTACTGCCAGGGAAGATTTACTGTGTCCTACCAAGGGACTTCAGTCTGCAAATATTCATACAAATTTAGTGTATGAAGCTGTTTTTGATTTAGAAACCCCATAGGTAAGCATGTACATTTTGGGAGAGCTGATTTAATTGGCTCTGACAGCCCAGGGATGAACAAAACTGCAAATTTAATCAGCTTTTGACAGTAGTAGTAGGGTTAATGAAATTCCAACAGTGGAATTGACATGGGGTCTCTCTCTTTGCCTGGGCAGCACAACAGACCAGACTTAATCCTAACCGTAAACCTGAAACTTTCTGAAAAATTCTCTGTACAAATAGAACCCAGCATAGCCAAAATGGTCATTCCAAATTGTAGAAACACCAACATCAAGTCTAGACCTGTTCTGTTCCAGATGGGGTGATATTGCTGATTACTTTGGTGGTGCCACCCCTGGTTCTGAAAGCTGCGGGTGTGGCATGAATGGGACGTGTGCAGATGTGAAAAATCTCTGCAACTGTGACTCCAACGACCCCATCTGGCGCAAGGATGATGGCCTTCTTACTTTCAAGGATGACTTACCTGTGTATGCTTTCATAGCTGGAGACACAGGTAAAACTAGCTTGCAGGGAAGGAACCAGGTTCCAATTTGCATCAGGTGTAGATTTGTATACAATTTCCCTAGGATTGGTAGGGTTACCATAGGGGGCAGACTTTGTACATCAAACTAACAGCAGTGCAATGTCTAATCAGAGGATCTACATCAGAACGGTGCTATTCTGATGATCAAACTTAAGGTCAATTCTACATAGTAGAGTCAGATTGACATGCAATTACTGGCTTGGATTAGGAAGGGAGATTGCTTTGATAGTTTATTTAACAAATTTTTGGCTTATGAATTGTAGAGTTGGAAGTCTGACAAAACAAAACAAAAAAAATAAATAAACAACTTTTTAAAATGAAATTTAAAAATAAAAAAAAAGCCTGGAGGTTGTCTCAGGAATCTTCCTTCATCTTATGATCATAGTCCAAGATATTGTCACTGCTGTACAATAATGGCATAATGTCAGACTTATGTCAAAAGGCAACTGCGGTTCATTGGATTCCTGAGCAGGAGGGCTATTGGATAATATTACAGAGAAAGAAATGTGCCAATAGGAAAATGTCATAATCCAGTAGAATCATAACCTCAGAAGTGTCAAAAATGTCTTATGCCATTAGCATTTGATATCTACATTCTTTTGTTTTCATGTCCAATTAATCACCCCTCTTTCTTTGTGTGTTACTTCATCTGGGTTGATTTTGTTGATATTCCTGTTTTCATTATTTTCTATCCTTTTTCTTTCATTACCAACATTATCTTCATTATTACCAAGAATGTGTTTGGTTGTTTTCTTTGTGTGGGTTTTTATGTCATTGAATTCACCATTGTGTCGTAACATGTTCTTTATTACATGTAGGGTATCAAAGTGGTGGCAAAGAAAAAACAGTGATAAAGTCCTTTTTTTTTCCTCCTACGTAACCCATACAGGTGGACTAAAGGAGGATGGTTACAGTCAGGTTGGACCTCTCCTCTGTCATGGAAACTGATGCCTCCAAAAAGTGATCCTCAGGACTGGACACCGTTTGTTTTTTGGAATTAGTCTCTACATTTGTCACACATTTCATCAGTTCCGATGTCAAGAGGACTACTACCATGTTATAGAACAGCATTCTTGGTCACATTTTTAATGGACAGTTAACATTTTATTGGTGCAGAGGTCACTGCGTAACAGCACGCCAACTACCAGCACGATCCTTTTAACAGCATGCTCTTCAAAAAAAAACACCCTCTAACAGCATGCTTATTTAAGTGCCGTTGGCCTAAGAGCATGCTTTTTTCATAGAGACATGAAAATTTTTTACAAACAAAGTGTATTACATGTACTTGACCACCAAACAGGCAGGCGCTATTTGCAACGAACCTGTGAAGGCGCCGCTACTTTAATCAGTTACGTATAGGTAGATCAAGCTGGCATGTGAGGGTGGGGTTGGAGTCAACAGAGGGTATGGGTATGGGACTGCCATAACCTCTTGCCAGACAGACACACGCTCTTTACAATGGACACATGGCGGCGGCACTGCTTTGATCAGTTGCATATGTAGATCAGACTGACTGTATGGGTGGGGGGCGGAACAACAGAAGGTTTGTGACCACCCTAATCAGTTGCAAAGGTTTGAGTGGGCGGATAGGAAAGAACAGAGAAAACATTCGTCGCTTTTGATTGGTTTTTGCATCTGATCGGCTTTTGCATTCGATTAATTGGATTCTTTCCAATTTTGTCATGATTAGGCCTTAATTTACCGCAAGGCATAAGGCCTCAGTCTACATTGATGAGTTTAGGGACTCTTATGATTGAGTAACATTTCATTTCACATTTTCACTTTCTAAGCATTGAAGCAAAGCAAAACTTGTTAAGATCATAGCATCCCATGGTAAATCTATCGAGCTGAAAACAAAATCAGATGTTCTTGCAGAAATTGAGAAAGAAGAGAAGATTGGAAAGGTGAACATTGGTTCCCTCCCCTATACGGCTAACAGCACGTTCGCCTACCAGCACGCTAAACACTGTCTCCCGGGTACCTTGCTGTTAGGCGGTGACCACTGTACCATATCAGGGGAACTACAGCTTCACTGTTATGTGATAGAACAGCATTCTTGGTCACATTCAAGATGAATGGTTAACATTTAATCAGTTCCAGGGTCAGGTGAACAACTATCTTGTGATGGAACAGTGTCTCATTCATAATGAACTGTTAACAATTCATCACCTCCAGTGTATGAGGAAATGAAAAAAACCTCACCATGATGTCCTTGCACAATGCTCTACTATTAAAAATCTTGTCACATTTGCTTTTAACAGAGGAACAACAGCTTCACCATCATATAATTGCACTGCATTTTACAGATTTTGTCAGTTTATTGTGAACCTTTAAACTTAATCAGTTTCAACATTAGAAGAGATGCAGCTTCATTATGATTTTGATCTGACAGCATTCCCACCCACATATCAAAACCATGGTATGACAAACAACAGTGGCAAGAAATATAAATAAATAAATAAATCTTAGTACGAAAAAAAAATAGTGCCAGGAGTAATTAGTTGTGGTGCAGTTTTTGGGCTCTTTTTTGCTCAGTGCTGCAGCCTAAAGCCAGTGTCAAAAATTATCAAATTGATTTTCTTATGTGTCAACTTATCTAATCCAATCACTTTTGTATCGACCGACTGTTTTTATTCAAGTTTCAGGCAATGTTATTAAAAAGCTGTAAACATGTAAACCTCATTGCTTTTTATTGTGCTCCTTCTGACAAGCCTACTGCACAAGGAGATTATTAAATATAAGTGTTCAGTTGGTGTGTCATCCCTGCCCGGGCATGAGTTCTGAACACAGACTGTATATTATTGGGAGATATTGTCTAGATCAGAGAGAGAGAGGGATGGGAACACAGTTTTTACCACGTAATGTGGGGCATTCTCATCTAGTAAATATATAAATAGAGACACACAGGAAAGTTATGGGATTGCTGTAAGGCTTGGTCCAAATCTAAAATTTGCACTGCCTGTTTACTATTTACTTACATTTTTTTATCAAAGCACTGCCACTGAACATTTGAGACTGAAAACATCGACTGGACCATTAATACTACGCCTCATAATTATAATGACCTATTTGGAGTTGCACACCTACTCAATAAAACATTCAATTATTGTTTAACTGTGACAGGTTTTATCTTTAGATTGTTTCTATTCATCCCTGGGTTACTAAAAGAATGTGTGCGGGGAGTTGCCAAGTATTTCATTTGTACACAAAAGAAAAAAAAAGATTAAAAGTGAAAGATTTTGGCTTAGTTCTATAAGGTAGCCAAAGAATTGCCTGACATTCAGTAATGCAGCTGATTTTATCAGAATTACTTAGATGTTTAAGATATTTCGATCTTCGTCTTGAAAAAAAGAAGACAATTATGTTGTAGTTTTGAAGTTGTTTAGTTGCTTTGACATCTTAACATGCTCGAAAAGAAATAGAAATTTTTTAAATTGTCAATTGCAAGTAAAGATAAACAACCTCAAGAGATAAGGTAGAACAATGTGTTACTTCAGTTAGTACTTACATTTCATAAGAACTAGTTGGCCCACTGACCTGGGCAATACACAGATGTGATTTTTAAAGCCGAGTTTCGATCATCAATGTGTAAATTGAGCTGCAGAACGAAAATTTCGTGTCGTACTTTTTAATTCTACTCGGAGAAAATGCATCTTTTTTTCCATCTCAAAATGTCTTAACACTTTCTTCTGTTCAACTCAGTTTCAAAACTCAAAATCAACAAAAGTATTAAAAATATACTGAACTTCATGGCCTTCTAAAATATGCCCATGTACACCTTCACTTCTTTCTATGTGTAATATGATATTTTGTAGAATTTAAGGCTCTGTGATTTAAAACACTTTCATGATTACATTGGAGTCCTTACCTCCTTTATATTATGACTTTTTCTTTTAATTTGGCACTTACAATTAGTCTTCATCATTAGGTACATTACAATAGGTCAGACTGTCCATTGTCAATGGTTGTATTTCTGTGTTGGTTGGAATCCAGATCTATGTGACTCTCAATAAACCACTGCAAGCATAACAACAACCTTTCTTTTTGTGTGTTTATTATTATTGCTTAAAATAACATAGTTGGTCTGAGGATCAAATGTGGAAAATTTGTTCATTTAATATTCATTTTTCTCCCTTTTTGGGAGCAGAGACTTAGTCCCCTGGATTTTTTGTTTGTTTGTTTTTTTTTTTGTTCTTTTTATTTTTTTGAACCAAGTGTACTGTTGTATATGTATTTAAGATTTCACATTTTTATTTAATTGGCAGACGACTGGCATTTGGGAACAGGATAATTATCATACTTGCTATGAAAAAAGCACTGAAAGTTTTGTAAATTTATACATATATATCAATGATCATTTAACCCTCTCTGCTCCACCCCCGTTTTTGGTTGTGGCCGAAATCTGATTTCATGAGAATTTGTTCCCGGGGACATAATTAAGGGGTTGTTCATGATCATTTAGATGATTTATTGTGTATCTTGTAGAAAACACTAGAAATAATTTACTTTTTTGGCCATGAGTTCTTGTGGGAACTGCAACTGAGTGATAAATGTCTTTGTTTCACTGGTGATACATTATAGCGCCTAGGTTAATATGCATAACTTGACCATTGAAAGCTATTGTCCCTCACTGGTACTATAATCTATTTTTCAGTGAATTGAAAAGTGAAACGTTAACTCATTCGCTACGGTAAGCCAAATATTCGGCTCATGGATTTTCGCTTCGCTGTGGAAGGCAGAATATTCGGCTCAAGCGGACACTGATTTTCCAACATTAATACCTAAGCCAACTTCTCGAAAAACTGAATCCTGTCCTGGTTCAATAATTTTTCTTTACTTTAATTTCTAATGTATTATGTCTTATGTTTATACTGAGTGAAAGAAAAAACATCTTTGAACTATGTCTGAATTTCAAACTAGATAGTGTTGAGAGTTCTCGTCCACAGCCACAAAAGTTACCATAGTGAATTGAGTTAACGACCAGGAGAAAGGGACACAATCAGAACTCAGCTGGCATCATTTCCATAGGATTGGTAGGTCATGATTATTGTAGGGGGCAGGTTGGCACTGTCGTAACCAGTGGATTTGTGTGCAAATAACTTTTCATTAATCCTACGTGTCAGATTTCTTTAGGGTTGCTGGGGGAGAATCAAGAAAGACCATAAAGGATTTAATGTGCAAGAATGAAAAGTTCAGTGATGTGAAAAAAGGTTTTTTGCTTTCATTCTGATGGTCCATGTTCATCCTCACTAAATTAGCACTGCTTAGAATAATAAAAAATGAAGAGGTCTTTTGTTCGAGTCTGAATTTGAGTCTACATCTGTTTATATTTCAATGAATATGCAGACTTCACTTTTCAGTCTACATTTCAGTCCAAATTTCAGTCTACATTTCAGTCTGTATTTCAGCCTACATTTCTACATTTCAGTCTGTATTTCAGTCTATCTTTCAGTCTACATTGCCATCCATATTTCAGAGTACATCTCAGACTACATTTCAGTCCATAATTATGTCAGTCAACATTTCAGTGCATATTTTTTGTCTACATTTCAATCATTGGACAAGATGTTCCATTAATTCTAAAGGAAGAAGACATTTCGATAAAAGCTCGTCGTGGACAAAAAATATGTTTGTTCTGACCTTCCTCCGCCCGTTCTTCTTCCGTCGCCATCCCCCCCCCCCCCCCAACGTTCTGAACATACATGTATTTTAGGATTGTTATAAGTACGCATCCCAAGTGTTTTGTGCTAGGGGCGCATACATGTACATACCTATCCATATCTCCAACTCTAAATCTTATCGAATCTCTAACCCTGCCCCCTACCCTTCCAATCAAAAGAAAAAAAAGCGACAAAAATCTGAAAGAATAATTAATTAAGGCTGTTCTTAGGAGTATTTCGGGAGGAGCTCTCTAGCTCTGGAGTCACAAAAGGTTTTAAAACACGTACCCCAAACAAGAAAAACTTCAGGGGTGGGGGGGGGGGGGGGGAGGGGACGTACGTACTTGTAAGAACCTTCATTTTAGAATCAGCCACTTCTATTAACACGATTATGCAAAACTTAAAACTGACCCGGGACCATTACCCAGAACTGATTGAATAATACTTCCGTGAAACAGTGTGCGTACTGTATTAACATAGGAAGAAGCAAACAAAACAAAACAATTACAATAAACCCCCCCCCCCCCACCCTAAAACCACTACTGGTGCCCTTAGAATGTCTAGGTACTATCTCCACATTTTGGCTGAATTGAGTTGCACACAACACACTACATGTACTTCTACGGGCCTTCTCCATTGTGTGTTAAAGTATCAGGCGGATTCGGTGTTGAATTTAATTTGTAAGCATTACTAAAAAGAAAAAAGACGTCTCTCTAAAAAGCTATGACTATGAGCATATGAAACTTCAATCATTTATTTCTCAAAAGTTGTTGGACAATGGAAGGGAATTAGAACCTTGACATTCTACGGGGACGTATTGTGACTATGGGGGGAAAAAAATAATCAGCATCTGCTCCATTCATTACAGCTTGATTCACTTTTTTGCTCTGGGATCCGGAGACGGTTGATTTCGCACTGATAAGAATTTAATTGAACTTAATCGTTAATCACGAATTGTTTTGAAGCTGATGAAAATAAAAGAGCAGCATTTGAAATTAGGCTGAAGCATTGGTAATATCAAAGTCGCCTTTAAATTATTGAAAGGAAGTATCCCCATTTCTTCCCTATCATACACCATTAATTGATTGTATTTCTCAGTGATGAGAATTCTCAGGAAATTTCCTGATGTCTAGATTTTAAAAATATTTTTCCATAGTAAGCAATAATTCATTTGTTGTCAAATATATGAATTGGCCTTAGTGTATGTGTGTTTGCGGTTGACAGTGATGCATACCATCAATAGTTCAGAACATTTTTCTCTCGGTAGTTTCCATCCTTGCCTATGTAGATGTGTGTGTTGGGTTTAATTGTGATAGGCCTACCTATTCAGGAAATTTTTGTGTCAGTAGTTCCCATCCCTGAATTCTGAAAAGATTAAAGTGTTCTGCAGGTTGCCTTTCGAGCTGTGTTAAAGTGTGTGATAGGTCCTTCCAGATCGTGAGGCCCTGCACCTGTGAATCCCAGAGAGGCACTTGGCCCCAAGGGGAGGAATTTTAGCCCAGGGGAGGAACTATCAAAGTATAATGGTAAAAAAAAAAAACAGCAAATTGTGTGATGACTGTTCAGAACAGAGTAGGCATCGAGGAAACCTAGGATCATAAGGGGAGGAATGTGGCCTGGGACTCTGAGAACCTCTGCCCTAAACTTCAGTTTTTAGTTTAACTATTGACTTGCTGACTCAGGTGTACACAGATGTGATTTTTAAAGTTGAATTTCAAGCACCAATGTGTAAATTGAGGAGCAGAACGAAATTTCCTGTCATCCAAGAAAATTTCCGCGGCTCAAAATTTTGGAAACACTTTCTTCTATTCAACTCAGTTGTGGCTCAAAATCAACGAAATGTGGCGAACTTAAGACCTTTTAGGAAATGCCAGCGCACACCTTTACGCCTTTCTGTGCGTATTGATGTAATGTTTTGTAGAATTTAAGGCTCAGTGGCTAAAAAAGCCTTTCTTCATGATTACACTTGAGGCCTTAGTTCCTTTTTCAGTTTAATATAATTATGTCTAAATCTGTCCCTGCAAGCAGTGTTCAGCTGGACCCCCGCAGACAGCGGAAAGAACGGTCCATAAATAAATTCTTAGCGTATCACCCCTCACAGAGACACAAGCGTACCTAATTAGATTTTAATAGATCATGAGGAAACCTAATCAAAACAAGAACAGGGGCCGCCACTGCCGAAGTGATCTGGAACTGTTCCAGCTTGGATTGTTTTCTTCGGGAGATAAGTAAAACGTTCTCAACAAAACAATCAATTGAATGAATCCCAGTATTTCGAAGTTGTTTTCAGTTGCATTAACATATCAAAATTACATGTGTTATGGAAACGGATGCCTAGTGTAGCCAGCAACCCTAAAGAAATCCAACGATTGACGTCAAGTTTGCACATAGGAATGACATCGTTCCTACTTAGATCCGCTGGTTACGACATTGTGCCGATGTCGGTTCGGTGTAGCGAATCCGCCCCTATAGTAGTCCTGCCAATCTTACAGAAATTTACATTGCACTGGCGTAGATTGCTGGATGGATTGCCACTTTTCATAGGGCATGAAGACAGAACAGACGCTTCAAAAATGGCGGGACTCCAAACCTTAGCGGATAACCACCTAGACCGTGACTGTGATAAAATCTGTTTTTTAACTAGATTTAGAAAACAGTCAATAGGACGAATCCCTATAAAATGTGGGGTTTTTTTTTAGGGGGGGGGGGGGGTCTTTTCAAACCTTGTTTTGCATGATTCTTCTGTATATTTTTGAATTGGCCATTAGGCCTGCAATACACTTGAAGGTTCCAGTTTCCAGTTCCATAAAATATCGTACAATGTACATTCATTTTCATGGGAACAGTTGTTCTGGCCGAGAGCATGAACCAACCGACCGATTGCGTGCGTTTTTAAGGAAAAATTAATCAATGGGTGAAAATTCTAACGGTCTGCTATCGGAAACGTAACGCAAACTCACCTTGACCTTAACAACGCAATTAATGAAGTGCAACAGAGACATGGCTGCCTTTCACTAAAGAATTGAAATGGTTCTGAAACTGAAAGTGTATTCTGGCTAGGGGCTTTGAGATCGTTGTCTGGGGTATGCTTGTATGCCTGTAATGCATTGTTGGAACCTTAAATATATTTTGTAACATACAGGACATAAAGCATATCGAGCGTGCATCACTGGTGTTTTTACCATTAAACTTTGGTCTGCGTGTCCATATTCGCGCGGCCTACAATTTTTTTTTCTTCTTTTATTTTTTGCCTTTTTCACTGTTTTCTTCTTTTTACTTGTATTTTTCTTCTGGTTCCAGTTTAAGTTTTATTATTACTTATTAATTAAACAATTAATTATTATTATTATCATCGTCATTCACTCTGATTTTTCCAAACCACTGAGCGGGGCTTTTGATGCTTCGAGCAAAATATTCAATGTACAGTGGCCAAAACAATCGTATTTTATAAATTAAACTGAGAGGTAACATTTTGATGTGCGCGACAACCTTCTGTTGTGCGCGGCACCAATACGGCGACTGCGCAGACGCACACCCGTGCAACTCAGAAGGAACACTGATTATTACCGGTACTAATAATGCTACAGTGTATTATTATTTTCATTGTTGTTTTGGTGATTTCTTTTTTCAGGGATGGCCTGCTGCCAATCTTTTCTGAGAGGGGAAGGGGTTATCCGTATTCTGAATACATGAACTATCTCTACAATTCGTCTTTAAATTTATCCTACTTGTTAAGGCCCATAACAATACATACTGAGTGAAGTTCCTACTCAGTTTTACGGACTATGGAGTTAAACGGGACCTCCAATTCATATAGTTTCTTGTACTGGTTAACCCTCCAGACTCTGCCCCCATTTTCGCTTGTTGGAACATTCCGATTTCATGAGAATTTTTTCTTACGGACATAATTAAGGGTTTTTCTTGATCATTTAGTTGATTTATTGCGCATGTTGTAGAAAACACAAAATATAACTTACCTTTCTGGCTCTGAGCTCTTGTGGGAACTGCAACCGAGTGATAAATAGTCTGTGTATCTCTGGTGATACATTATGGTGCCTAGAAGGTTAAGGGCCACTGAATGAAGTTTGTTTTTTGCTTTGGTCTAGCGGGCTGTTGAGACTGAAACAAGTTGTTTCATGAGTTGATTCAAAGGAAGTCAAAATCGGCGGCAAAAGCAGACTCAACTCATTACGTTATCACCCTAACTCTAGAAGCGGAAGCAGCGTTTTTAGGAAGAATATTGTTACGAGTACGTATGTCCCGCAAGTTTTTATTGCGCTAGGTGGACGCACTTTAATGCTTTTTGTGACCCCAGAGCTAGAGAGCTTCTCTCGAAATGCTCAACACCAGCCGTAATTAATTATGATCAATTATTCTTTCACATTTTCTTTTTGTTTTGCTCCTGTTTTTTGGTTGAAAGGGTAGGGTGCAGGGTTAAGGATTCGATAAGATTTAGGGTTGAGGATAAGGACGGGGTTATGGATAGTAAGTATACCTAGGCCTACGAGTCCCTAGCGTAAAACGCATGGGGTGTGTACGTAACAACAGCCTTTGGGGAAAGAAAAAATATGTCTTGTACTTTCATAACTGCATATTATATTACTTACGTCTTTGCACAAGAAGGAACAAAGAAAAATGGACGGGTCAAGACTTTGTTTAATTATTGATCCAAATAGAAGGATCACCTGGCTATCCTCCCATGAAAAATTCAGGTGAGCTACGCAGAAACTGCGCGCGGTAATCCCCGGCAGAATTACCGATAAGGCTCACTCACGCAACCAGGTTACAGAAGATCTTCTTGTGCGCCAATTGGGAGATGCCAGATGACATCAGATCGGTGAAAACGTAACGTCGAGATGCTACAGTAAATTCTGACAGTCAGCTGGTAACCTGGGACGGGTAAGTTTATAGTCCAAATATTTTCATATCAATCTATTCAAATCCTGAAAACATTTTTGTTACACATAATGTAACACTATGAGGCGAATAGTGCACTCAGTCAAGCCTATTTTGCGTTGATTGTGGCGCTAGATTTTTCAATAAGGGCCTTTTCCCGTTAGATCTTTAACTTCACTTTTATGTGATCTTACCTATAGGCATCTGAGGATTGAAAGCTTGCCCAAACAGAGATAACGACAGACCGTGAGAGGTGCAACTTGGCCGTTATCGTACCCACGCGCCGTTAAACCCAAACTCAAACTCAAGATTGTGACGCAAACTGGAACGTCCTTTGAAGCAACAAGCGAGACAAACTTTTCAGTCCACTCATGCGGGCGGTCCGCTTTAACCCCATGATGCTGGGTTTACGTGTGGACGGAAAGGCCAAAAATCCATCAGTAGTGAAAGCAAAGAGTGTTTCCATGTGTACGGAAAAAACAGCATTTCGGTACACAGGAAAACATTATTTCTATTTCACTACCGTACTTGAAGGGTACACATGGAAACACTCTTTCTTTTTACTACCGTACTTGATGAATTTTTTGCCGTTGCCGTTTCCGTTTCCGTACATATAAAAAACACAGCTGCAGTCTACAAACGGAGGCAAAACAGACTTGAATCAGTCTGCTATGAGTCTAATAGTACTATAGATTGGTGTAGCCGCCAGACAAAATGAGGCTCTTCTTGCATTTTGGTGGCACGGAGAGATTGGTAATGGTATCACCAAAAAAGGTTATCCAAAGTCCTTTCATTTGGTAAAATGAAAATTGCTGTAATTTAATTAGCAGAGAAAATGTGGCCTATCAAAGACAGGAAGTGACACAACCACAGTTGTGAGAAAAACGCTTTTAAAGTTTCAGCTTTCACTTAGTCAAACTTATTGATGGTGACTCGATTCAAAGTCAGTTTTGAGGCACGCACCCTTCTCAAACAGAATTATCATTTGGAAAAGGAATAGTAAAGAAGTCAAACTTTTCAAAAATACTGAAAACACAAAAACGATAAAATTGACCCTATGATGCCTTTTAACGATTTTCTCGAATCAGGTGGTGCCGAAATGTCCCTCATTTTGTCGGGCGGCTACACATTTAAAAACAAAACAAAACGGGGTCAGTGCTGTAAGCGGGTAGCAAATCAGCATGTCCGCGATTATACCCGTAGAGTTGTTATTACAAATTGATGTAATTGTTATTTGATAAGAACGTACCTACAACATCAATGAACTTTTTCTGTTTTCTAGAGTAAGAGCTTCAGGAAATAATAGAGATTCCCATCCTATATCACACTTTTCCACAAGAGTATTGTTCGCTTGTATATGTTAATGCTCAGAATGTCCAGTTAACTCTTGTGCTGCAAGAAGGTGTTGTTATCACCCGCTTAGGTTTTTTTTGGCCAGTAAGTGTTAATTGTATGGAAACACGCGTATTATTTGGAGCAAACAACACTGGTCGGAAGATTCCATATAATTCATTATATTATTGTACAGCCAATGTCATTAGCTCTGCCAGTACAATGACGAAAAAATTAGATGATGTCATTGGCATCAAGCAATATTAGCGTTAAAAAGGCTTCTTCTCAACCGAAAAAGCAGTTTCTTAACCATTTCAAAACATTGACTTATGCCGTACGTTTAGCCATGGATCGGATATATTATGTATTACACAGGACTTCTCGTTAAGTTTCGTGCAATGATGTGGAAACTGACACAAAATTGATAGTGATTGGTCCACTAAACTGCCTCCATTCTTTGTTTTCTCTCACTGTCTCAGCAACTGCGTCACATTTATTGACAACAACAACAACAACAACAAAACAGGTCTATTTCTTCATCTTTACGTCGTTCAGTCACTCTATGTGTCCACTTATCTATTCATTCATTCATTCATTTAATTCATTAACTTATCACCCATTTGCTCAAATATTGAACCAATTCATTCATTCATTCATTCATTCATTCATTCATTCATTCATTCATTCATTCATTCATTCATTCATTCATTCATTCATTCATTCATTCGTTCATTCGCCCTATCAAGCTTGTCGAAGATGACGAGACTCAAGCACCTGTACCTGTACTTCGTGCTGGTGACTCTGTGTCCATCGAATGTTCTGGAGATCTCAGGTCAAGTGAGCCCTGGCCCCGAAACACTGAACAGCGATGTTGATTCTCACAAGTCAACGGATGCAATTCATGAAGAGACCATTGGCTTTGACGAAGATGTCAGTGACATTACAGAAAGGCCTCAGACTATAAGGTATTGTCACACGTGTATTAAAATTTGACCTTCTCTCACTGTTAAAGAACTGGCGATCATGTCCACAGATTGTTATTCATCATTTTAAAGCGAGTGAGAAGTTGAAAATCAAAACAAAAGGCACGCTTTGAAGCTGCAGTCATGTGAAACTGAAAAGATGGCACGTCAAGCATACTGTTAAATCATAGTTTTATATTGCTGTGATTTCTATCATTTTGCTGATAGATGTAGAGGAATTAGGGATATCGTTCTTTATATGAATATATTACATCAAACATATGCCAATTTTGGAGAATTTGGACTCTTAGATATTTGTTATTGAATTTTGAGTTTGATTGTGGCAAAAGCACGTCAACACGATAACGGCCATATTGTGAGAGGAAGAAGCAAGACGACAGGTAGAATACAGCAAAGTGGTAGGACAGAAGGAGACCGCACCGGAAGTAGCCACTAACCACTTGGGGACCGTTCACAAACCATGTGGACAGCTAGGGGGGGAGGGGGGGGGGTTTGTAAAATGTCCACACTCTGTCCACAGGGGGGGGGTGCATCAGTTTGTCCATGTGGCACATGTAGTGATGAAAAGTAAGAAAAAATTGCCATATATATCCTTTTTTGCTTAACTTGTTAAGTCAGATTCACCTTTCGTTTTTTACTATTTACAAGCAGACTTGAACACTCACACATGATTTTGTGAACCCTATGGATTTTAAAATTTTGTTTGCCAAGTGAACCAAGAAACATCCTAATTAAAGGTAAGAATGTTCTAATTCTAGATCTAGATCAAAATTTTACATCATATTTTCAGGAACAATAAAGGTTAAAGAAATATTAGCATGTGGTGTTTGGCAATGTGTTTTCATATCGGTACCATGGACATCCACAGGGGGGGGGGGGAGGGGGGGGGTAGAGTCATTTGTCCACACCTGTCCACGGGGGGGGGGGGGGTCCCAAAAATGGTCAAAATTTGTCCACATGGTTTGTGAACGGTCCCTTGCCGAAAAACTGTGAAGGAAACGTAATATAGTTTTGGCACTTTCGACAGCTATTCACATAGGGACATCTCAAATATATTCGCCAGTTGACAACTATTGTAAGTTTCAGAATTTCACATATCCATTAAAATCCCAACCAACTAGGCGCTAGTTGACCAGGGGAGGACTTGAAAAGAAACAAAAACAAACAAATCAACAAGCAGACAAGATAATTTTCAGGGTTCATAAAAGGCCTGATAACTGAACCTTCGCCGCTTCTTCAAAATTACTGAAGTATTATAGTATATCGCGACCTCAATTCTGTCAGTTCCAGCACCACATTTTGCACAACTAAGAAATTCGACTTTAAACATTTCAGTCAGAATATATCGGAACTGTATATAACAGCTTGATAAGTGCCACATCGTACTTTAAACAAGTGTCAAAGTGTGCATTTGTTATATCTCCTCTATATAGTAAAGACTCTCCAGTTTTACAGAAAATGGAGATAGAACAAACAAGAACTGAAGTCATGATATGTCGTCTTTCGATAGTGTTGACTGCACAATGAAAATGCTTGTATCAAGCGGCATCGCAGATCAAAATACACAAACAAACAAAACCGAAAGAATTAGATAATGTTCATAAGGGGCGTGATAATTAAACCTTCACTGTTCCTCCAAAATGATGGAAGTATTTGAAGACCCAGGTGGAAGAACGGCCATAGACCAATTTTAAAGATTTTTTGGTTATTTAAAAAAAAAAATTATTACAATGTTTTTCTTGCCCGAAAGCCCATTTTTTTTTCTACATGTACTTCAGTAAAGCTTCCCTCTGATGAAATAGGCTGCTTTTCTTTATCTCTGTCAACAATGCACTTGGGGACTTTCAATCCTAAAAATGGATTGTTTTAGTTTCACGGATATATGACTGTAGTCGTTTTTCCATCTGGGTCATCAAATGTTATCTTCTGAATCTATTGACAGCACAACGACAAAGCTAGGATCAAATGACACTGAAGTCGAAGATGTCAGCACTAGCGATTCTGTTCCACCACATTTGGCTCACAAAGTATATTTGTGGAGGATGCATACGGAGCAGTATACTTCTGTTGGCAAGAGTCTTAGGGGACATACGTTCTTGGTAAGTTGGAAGATGTGCAGTGAAATTATTCATAATTTTGAATAACAGAAATATTGCCTCATTCGTGCGCGCAATAGGTCTGCTGTAACACTAGTGATAATAGAGAAGTTTATTAGCACACTATCTTCGCGGGGTATATTTCTTTCTTTCTGTCTTTTTGTATTTGCTTATTCATTCATTTAAGGTCACGTACACATACTTTTGAGCAAAAAAAAAAAAAAAAGTTCTCGAATCAAAAGTGAGAATCCGAAGGAATTTATTATTTTTTTTTAAGAGACACCTATTTTGAAAGAACTCGCCTTAGTTACTGATAATTTGTAAAAAAAAAAAATAAATAAAATTTAAAGTTTTTTTAAATTCAAACCTTTCCTCATTGGTAAAGAGAGGCACGTAACTACCTGAATTCTCGTAATCTTTCGTTGTTTCAGTGTCGGCTTTTTTAAAAATCCCAAAAATGCTTAAAACTACAAATATTTCAGACTATTCATGGCAAAAAGACCAACACCCAATGCGCAATGGAATGCCTCAAATACTCGAAATGTCAGTCGTTCAACTTTGAACTCGGCACCGCCCACTGTATGCTGAATGACGCTAAACACAGCGACTTCCTAAATGACTTCATCGACATGGCCACAGCAGAGTACCATACACGTGATGCTTTCTCTATTGACCAGGTAAACGGGTTATTTATATGTCATTATAATCATACTCTTCTGCCGTGTTTCGGGGCTTTAATTCTTGTTTGTTCTATGTCCATTTTCTAAAAAACTGGAGATCTATTAGTATGTGGAAAAGGTATAACAAATGCACACTTTGACACTTGTTTAAAATGCGTTGTGACACTTATCAAGCTGAGGTCTCAAGAGAAGCCGAAGATCTCAAGCTAAATGCTGGATTTTCTGTAAAGAAGGAAAAAATGGCATGTAAAAAAATCGCCTTTTCCACCAATATTTCATACTGTTTCCCTTCAAGTTCAAATGCAAGATAGGCTTGTTTTTGAATAAATAAATAAATAAGTAAATAAATAAATAGATAAATAAATAAATAAATAAAAAAAAATAAATAAATAAATAAATAAAGCATTTTCTTCATTTTGAGGAACCCTTCACATTTGTATTTGTATTTTGTATATTGTATACTTCATTAATCACATTTAGCAAATTTGCCTTAGTATGTTGCAGCCCAGTTACAACTGGAGCAGACACGTCGTGGCGACAGTGCAGCGCCGGTCGGCAGGGTTTGTTTTTTTTTTGGGGGGGGGGGGGTGGGGGCGGGGGGGGAGGTAAGGATAAATCTTATTTGATTTTGCCCGGGCAGCGGCCTGTTTGGCCTGCTCTTCTCGGTTTCGAACTGCCAAGGTATCTTTAACGTGGGCAACGTTTAATAGGTTTATGCTCTTTGGCGTAATGAATGGATGCCATTTGCACGTAATGACAGCACGAAAATTGTTTGTGTTCACGAAATCAGTAAATATTTTGTTCTTCTTTAAACCAGCGGGGCAGCGGGAATGGGCTGGCCCGTGTTCATAATGGTAGAGAATGGCATGAGATAGGCAGGCTGATCGGTCTTGGTTCAAAGACTGCAAGATCCTCTTGCCAGTGTTAACACATTAAAACGCTACAGCACACCTCTCTCTACCCATCAACCAACAACTGCAGACAATTCAGATTTGCTCTATTTCTTATTGATAATCGGCTCCAGGACCCTGTCGCATGAAATTCCTCCAAGTACACTTGTGAGTGGATCTGGCGAAGTCGGGCTTAAGGTGAAAGATCAAACTTCTGACACCCCCCAACCCCCTCCCCAAAAGAGGGTAAGATTTTGTGTGGAAATTGAGATTTCAGAAAATGACAGATTTAGCCACTTTTCTGCATTCAGTTTCTGCTTGAAACCGTCTCAGAAATATTTCATTTTGATTTTTTTTGAAAGCGGTGTAAACTTTTCACCTTGAATCTGATTTCGCCAGATCCGGTCACGGACAGGTACATCAGAATTCACAATGGAGACTTTGGTCGCCAGTGGGTGTTGTCAACTAACACACCACGATTTAAAACGAAAAGTATCGAACAAGAAACACATTTAGGGGTAAGCCAGACCAAGGCTGGCGTAGGCGCCAAACTGGTGGCTCGCCAGCTAATTGTTATGCACCATACTAAAATCATAGTCACTGCCCGCGCCGGGGCGGTAGGGGTTGTATGTAGTGATTTCGTATCATGCATGATACTTACGTGGCGAGCCACCAATTTGGCGCCTACGCCAGCCTTGGTCTGGCTTACCCCTTAGAAGGAAACTAAGTTTCATTGACGATCTGACAGTATTTCAGTAAAGAAAAAAAATCATTTTATTGACTACTCAGTAACATTTCACTTGGAAACGTGTTAAAATTTATTGACAATTGAACAAGATTTCAAATGGGAACATCATTCTGTCAAAGATTCAACACTATTTTAATTCTGGGAATCTTTTACTAATAATTTAACATTTCAATTGAAAAAAACAACTGGTTAATTCAGATACTGGGTTTTTCCCCTGAATTATGAAATGCATTAAGCCTGCTACTGTCACAAGACATTAACTGACAATTGTTTTTGTGTTGTTTTTTTTACCTGGGCTGCCAGAGCCCAATTAATCAGCTTTCCAGAAAAATCTACTTCGTTGCGGTTTCTAAATCAAAGAGCCTCATATCGCCACAGTCATAGCGCATTTGCCTAAGTCATTTTTTACAACATTTTCAGAAAGCAATAAAAAGTATCATTGCTTTGCAAATCTTATGACTTGCGCAAACGTGGTTTCTTGTCAAACTTCAGACGTTGAAAGTTCGATACAAAACTTCATGCTTTTCAGGAAACAAAACAAACTAACTTTATTTTATCCGGGATGCTAGGCCCTACGTCAAAAATATTAAAAAATGTCTTAGGCAGTTGTATTATGACTGTGACGATATGCTAGATTTGCTAGTGAAGACTCACAGTTCAAAAATCCCAAGCAGGATAAAGTCACTCCTTCCAGACAGTGACACAGCGTTAAGGGGTCGTGCACAGAAGTTCTGTGGATCTGTTTATATTGGTGTTTCAGTCGCGGCGGAGGGAGCTTTTGCTTCTCCACCATCCGAGAGCATTCGGGTGGACTGTTGGAGCCCCGAGGTCAGGAGGCTTTTCACGTACCAGTAACCAGTCCCTGCGAGGTAACCATCGGGGCCCTTGTCGGTCTGGTTTGCCTTGGCCAGCTTGTCTTGCAGTCCGAGAATCCGGTAGAGGCTTCGCACCACGGGCATGTTGCTGTCAGCGTGTTTGTCCTGGACGTCCAGATCAATGATGTGCTCCATGTTTTCCTCCTCATCCCAGTTCACACCGAAGAAGTAGGGATGGGTCTGTCAATGTCCAGAAAGAGAGAAAGAAAGCGAGAGATAGAAGAAGAAAAAAAAGAAAAAAGAGAAAGAAAGAAGGAAATATAAAAATAAAGAAAGGAGGAAGAAGTAAGAAAGAACGAAAGAAGAAAGGAAGAAAGACAAGAAAGAAAGAAGAAAGGAATGAAGAAAGAAGAAGGAAAGAAAGAAAGAAAACAGAAAGGAAGAGAGGAAGAAAAGAGAAAGGAAAAATGACTGAAAGAGAGAAAGAGTAGAAAAAGAAAGGAAGAAAGAAAAAAAAAGAACAAAGAGAAAGAAAGAAAATGATGAATAATAAAAAAAACATGAAAACTCATTTCATTATTGTCAGGCGCAGACTGAACGTGATTGAATCCCGGTGAATTTTCTAAAGAAGACGTGCTTTCTCATTTCATTGTCCACCCAATAACACAAAATTTTGTGTCCAAGAAAACCAAGCAAAACAACTCACCTAAAACCTTTGTAAATCAAGAGGTATTTGCCATAGTGTTGTATGCGACATTTTGCCGATTTTGAGTTTTATTATGAAAGTGGTTCTCTCATTCCCAATTTCATCAGGTATAACTTTTTATAAGTATCATTCCAATTGGTTAAGAACTTTTCGAGATGTGTGTTTGTGACGAAATGTTTATTCGTTTTAGTACTTTTGCCGACTAAACTTCAATCGTCATTTTCTCGAAAAGGTTAAAAAAAAAAAAAAAAAATGCACGTGCAACAATATGGCAAATACCCGACGAAATATCGTCAGGCACAAATTCACTGGTTCAATCCCAGTGAAATGTTTCATTAACATTTACAATTTCACAGACCTCCACAGCAGTCGCCGGCATTATCCTAAACATGTGCGCCGAGACCGTAATAGTGGTCGATCGGTAGTAGGTTGGATCTATGCTAAAGTATTATGCGAATATGAACGAGGGCGTTATAATTTCTTTTCCAGGAGTTTCAGGAACGATTTTTGGGTTATAGAATTTGCCACTATGTCCCAGGATTGTGACACCGAAAAAGTTAAAGAGAACATTGGCTGTATTATGTCACTGTCCACTCAATAAACCCTTAGACAAAAACACGACAAGTACACAGAACACAGATAACCTCGTAATGTTATCGGTCTAAATTAATGTTGGATGAACTACGAGTGGCTAAATGTGGTTACTGCGTGGGTTCAATAGTAACTCCCTTAAGGATACACAGGATTAGCAAACACAGGGTTCTGCTGGCAATCTTATTTATTCAAAAAGCCTAACAAAGGTATCACTACCAAAAAGGCATAGGAAAACCCTACCAAGAAAAAGAAAAAGAAGCCAAGAAAAAGAAAAGAAACCCAGAAAAGAAGCCCAACCAGCCATAAGCTGGAACAAGAGAAAAAGACAAAAATATGGTTAGGATATAATGACAACATTAATCAGGCAATCAATGGTGGACATACATAGTAATAGTATTAAGTATTAAATCAAACAACAACAATATAATATAGAATTTAAGCAATAACCAACTGCATATGTATGCATGGAATAAAATAGCGCTAAGGTTAATGAATAACACTACAAGTGGCTATATCATATACACAAGGAGTTTCCTAGCACACTGGCAACACAAACTAATGTACTAATCAAAGTATGAAGGACATAACAAATGAAGGGGCAAGAACACAATAGTTTCGCTCCACTGAGCCGGTGTACAACACATCCAGAGTGGCCATTCCATTTAATAACGCAGTGGCCAACATGGCCCACTGACTGTCCATAACACAGACGCTGCATCCCAATGCAGGCCATCCTCATAGGCCCACTCCCATTATTAGTACTAACCCGCCCCAGGGCTATTGTATTGGTTACTTCCCTTCCCAATCGATACTGAAGGGTCATGCCCTTTGACCTTAGCCGCGGAGCTATGCCGCCAGGCTAACATGTGTATGACACACCACTAGATACATAAAGTAATGTGTACATTCCTTAAAATGAAACTGCCCTTCACACACTTACGAAACTCATAGAAGCATAATACATCTGGATAACTATAATACATGCACATGATATATATATATATATATGTCGGCGAGACTCATTGCAACATATGTGTAGACTCACTGAAACATTGTTCATCCACCGCCGCACATCGAACAATCCTGGGGCTCACCAATGTGAGGCCCAACTAATATTATACATCTCCAATACATGTAATTAATTACACATCTTAACCATTAAACACACAATCACAATCACACTGCTCTCTATAGCATAGTGGTACTGGCAAGGTACACAAATACCCGTAAAACAATCAAGTGTATAGTGCCGCTCGCTATAACATAAGCCTACATCATGTCAGGAAATCCTCACTGCCTACCACAACAAGGCAATGCTACACATACACTATATATTTGCACACAAGCAAATCGTGATAGCTTGGTTAGCGAGCCATCATTATCATCTAGCACCGCAAACGTCAACTTTGACAATAAAGTCACAATATCAAGACACTGCACTGCACCGCGCATCTTACACGTCTAATGACAATGGCAATTACCGTTGAGCCGGACTCATAATGGTCTCTGTAGATCAGCATTCTCTACGTGGCATCCTCGAAGGGGGGGGGGGTGCGCAAATTAAAGTCACTTCTAATATAATAGTCTCCAACTTACCCAAAGTCTCTCTGCTACTGGCGCAACTGGACTAGACCATGTTTTGGGCGAGGCGCGCCACGGCAGGCCGCCGCCGGTCTAGGTTCACTGTGCTGTCGGCTCTTGTCTCTGCGTCTTTGATGGAGTGTATTGACCACTCGAACCGGCATCCTATCTATGAGCCAGCGCGGACGTCCGAGAGAGCTATTACGTAGCCCGTGTTGCACAAGTGAAAGGCTCGGACATGGAGTCCAGCCGAACAACATAACCGGTTAGGGTCCTAACACAATCGAATTTACAGTACGGTTAAAAGGGTGCACACAAAAGTCAATTAGGTATCCCAGTAAACTGCAGAAATTACTCTATGGTCCCCTCCCGCTATAATTGAATAAACTTGACCCAGGTTGGAATTATCGGGGATAACATGCGTCTAACTCATAGTTTACTTTAAATCCGAGACCCTCTTATCAATTATTTCAATAGGATATGTGCATCAAAGTACAACAAAATTAGTACCATTATAAAGTAGAAACTGGCTGCTAAAATTCTAACTGACTACTTATACCAGAAACCCGGTAATAGTTTTAATATAAATTTTCAAAGTGTCAGGACTAACAACATTCGACAATTTTGTGCGGGATACTTTCGTCCATTAATACGACGTATCTCCATTGATAACAAACGTTATCATGAGTACCTATTTTGTACCGATAGGGTATTGCCTACTCTCAACAATGAATTCGGGTTCCCGTCTTTCTGTCAGTGGATAACAACGAAGGAGCGAGTTGTAAGAAACTTAAAGCCATGATATAAGAGTTGGAAGCCCGGTGGTCAACATTTCCAACTGACCAATCAAAATGCGCGCTTTTCACCGTGATGTGAATAACGGGTCCCGCGCTAGTATCACAAGGGAAATAATCCAATTAATGGTACTCTGCCAAGTGTCCATAAACTACTATGAGTGGCCGTCCCTCACTCACGCACCAGAGTTACCATGAAAGCACATTAAAAATAGAAAGTCGTTCATCCTCTTACATTAATATTATAATTATGCAGTTATTCTTGTTATGATTTTAATGTGTTTTTGAGTTAATCGTTGTGGTTACTTTGAGTCGCGGAAGGCTAGACAAAGGATGCCGTTTTATCAAGGATGTTGTTACAAGTGCGTATGTCCCCCAAGTTTTTTGCACTGGGGGTACGTATTTTAAAGCCTTTTGTGACTCCAGAGCTAGAGAGCTCCTCCCGAAATGCTCCGGACAGTAGCCTTAATTATTTATGATTAATCATTCTTTCAGATTTTCTTTCGTTTTCCCTCTGCTTTTTTGGTTAAAAGGGTAGGTGGCAGGGTTAGGGATTCGATAAGATGTAGTGTTGAGGATAAGGACGGGGTTAGGGATAGTACTTATACGCACGCACCCCTAGTGCAAAACACTTGGGGTGCGTACGTACTTATAACGACAGCCTTTTATCAATTCGGGTTCGAAGACATTTCTGGCAACTGGATGTGTGTTGACATTCACGTTGGTGAACGCTTTCGTGAAAGTATTTTAAAAAGGTCCCACATTTCGAAGAGCACGATGCATTTTGTTAATAGTTTCTGAAAGAGGGGTTTGGAGGATATGGAGGGGATGGGGTGTGAGGGGGGGAGGATGAGTGACAACCGGAGGCAGTGAAGGGAAGCGCATGCGAAGAAAACACCCGGCCAGTAACCCTGCGTCCATTCGACGTAGATTTGCGTAGGACTGGTAGGGTTACCATAGGGGCGGGTTCCCTACATTGAACCGACATCGGCGCGACGTTGTAACCAGCAGATCTACATAGGAACGATGTCATTTCTTTGTGCAAATGCGACGTCAGTCCTACCCGTATCCCTAGGGTTGCTGGCTGGGCATCGGTTCTGGAGAGCCTGAGCCTTTTCATTTTGTTGGCCCGATGGGAGACGCGCACGAGACAACGGGCGAAATTTTCATCTGTCCCCAAAGGTTGACAGGAAACAAAGAAATACCCTGAAGCATTTTTGTGAATGTCATCGATATAGTCAAATCGGTAATTAAACTGGACTCTGTCATAATAATGTTATGCCTCATAATTCTTTTATGCCAAAGGCAGATAGACGTATCTGCGATCAAAATTGTAGTTTCTAGTGTGGCAAACGCATAAATAGAAGTATTTATATAGTCACTCCACACACGTGTTTTGTGTTTTTCTCAAAAGTATGAAATGAGCAGATATGTCGCTCTATTTATTATAGAGTCATAAAATTGACTAATTTAGGTGTTTTTTTTGTGTGTGTTTTTCCCTGACTTCTTTTTGCATGAAATGTATTGTGCACGTGCAACGACCTTAGTTCTGATTTGTTACAACTCCACTTTTTGCACAACTGAGAAATTCGATAATATTAAACGTTTGCGCCTTTAGTATGATGATAAGGAGAACAAATCGGAACTGTGAAACAGCTTGATGGGTGTCACAACATACGCATTTTCAACAAGTGTCAGTATGTGCATTCGTTATAATAATAATAATAATAATAATAAATAGAATTTCTATAGCGCATTTCTAATAAAATTATTACTCAATGCGCTGTACATTGCATCAATAACTCATGCATACACTTTCCAAATCTCATACTAAAACACGCACTCTCATCGATACAAACTTTCAGTTTCACACACATAGACGCTCTTAGTCATATAACACTAGCTTATATAATCAATTGTAACATCAAAGTACAGAATAGAATTTTGAAAATTTAAAAGTTTCGGAGGAAAAGGTGATGTTTTACGCTTTTCTTAAAGCTTTCAAGATTCGGTGATTCACGAATGTTCAAGGGTATCTGGTTCTAGACTCTTCTACATGCTATAAGATCTTTAGTTCTTCCGAAAATGGACATAGAACAAACAAAAACGGACGTCATGATATCGAGAGGAGTTGTAATCTAATAACCCAGAACCTCAGTTTCGATCGAAATCACTCTTGCCCGATTGGCATTTTCTGCGGGTCCTTCCTTGCTACTTAGCCACTGATATGGCAAACTGGGCGCGTCGTTAATTAACCTAATCGTGGGGTATTTGCCATATTGTTGTACAACTGTATGCGACATTTTGCGGATTTTGAAGTTTTGTCATGAAAATGGTTCTCCCACTCTTAATTTCATTGTGCACAGGTGTCATTCCAATCGGTTAAAAGATTATCGAGGTGTGTCTGTAACGTAATATTGTCCTCTGATTTTACACAACTGTTCAAAGTTTCGATCCAGATTTTCTCGAAAAGACAAAAAATGCACACACAACACTGTTGAAACTACCCCACGCGATGCATACTTGTATTTCATGCGGCCTTACCTTAATTTCTGTGACTTCGTTGGTGTAACCCAGTCTGTGTTTGGGGTTTTTCTGTAAAAATCTCTGGCATAGATTTGTGGCATCGGGGTCTAGGAACATCCAGTCGGGATATTTCTCCTTCAGCTTCGTAACAGACTGGTATCTGTCAGTTACACAGAATAAACTGTATTCCAGTGGTTCTCAAAGTCCCTGGCCACATTTCTTCACCGAGTCTTGCGATCTCAGATTTCCAGTATTCCTTCTCCATTTTGAATTGGATCTTATAATTTTCTCACTACTACATGAGGTACCCGGCATTATCTGAGACAAACCTATGGATCTATCGTTCTAGCCCCCTCTCTTTCCGGTCAAAAAGCTTCCCATATTCTACAGTCTTCCTATAGATTACAGAGCACTGCGAACTCATTTCTGGTAGGGAAATTGTGCGCACGGAATTGAACGTTTATTAATACATCGTTTCAAGTGCGGTGGACTTAATACAGCGAGCCAAAACAAAGATCATTGTATTTTATATTTTTACAGCATTTTACTTAAAAATACCTGGAACTTGAATTAATACAATCGGTCAATACAAAAGCGATTGGACTGGATTAGTTGACACTTAAGAAGATTTTATTTTATAATATTTGAAACTGTAATTTAGCCTGTAGCGTCGAGCAAAAAAAAAAAAAAAGGCCAATATTGCACCACAATGAATTAATAAGATTAAGCTGGGCTTTCATGAGTACGGAAAAGGAAACGACAATACAGAGCCGTTTGTAAGCTCTTACGCCCCGCGGGAATGCATAAACGGGTATTGTTTACCGCAGCGACCTACTTTCCGCTCCATGCTATCAGTGGCTTCTCGGAGCCTCCCGTGTCTCGCAGTGCAAATCGACCAATAGTGAAAGCATGGCCGTTCTACTTTATTGTCACTACGAACTTGTCTCACACTTAATTCTATTATGTCAATGGCAGGTAGACGTATCTGCTACCGAAATTGTAGTTTTTAGTGTGGCAAACGCGTAAATAGAAGCATTTATATAGTCACGCCACACACGTTTTTTGCGTTTTTCTCCAAAGTATGGAATGAGCAGAAATGTCGCTCTGCCTTTCCAGGCAGAATTAGTCACCGTCCTGCAAGAATGGGCCATCCCACATGTCTGCTATTTTCCGAATAATTGGTTGTGTATGTCTACATTGACTCGGACTTGCTAAAAATATCTGTTGTATTCCTGCTCCTGGTTGGTGGATATTTTTTACACGAAATCTTTGCCTTTACAAATCATTAAAAGCTTCAGTAGGGAAGAGTTCAGTTCTCATCTCAGAACATAGCAAATATAATATAGGATGGCCCACTCTTGCTCTATGGCGACCAAGTTTGGACATCGCCAGTTCTGGTGTTCAGCCGACGATGTGTGCATGCGCATTGAACAGAGTACACGATATCCCAGTTGGAGTTGCCACTCTAACAAATTCCTCTCCAAGCTAAACTAATTCTGCCCCTTCGGAGTAATGGGACCCTAGGGCCTCCTGTATGAAAATCAATGCCATATTATAACCTTGACATCACTCACCTAAAGAGCAGGAATTTTAATTTTTTTCTCTTGACGACGCTATTCAGAGTTCTGATCACCAACTGAGACACTCTTCCTCCCGACCCCTCCACCACTCCCCCGCGAGCCAAAAAAAAAAAAGCCTTAATTCCCCGCCCCCTCCCTTTCCCCTTTCCCTAATTTGCTCAGTCTGCTGTTATCCGCCTGTACGTCTACCCCCCCCCCCCTCTCTCTCTCTCTCTCTCTCAAACAGACATTCGTAGATGCACATAATGCTAACCTTATGCCCATTCCCAGCCTAACATTCTCCCGAAAAACTCAATGTCCCAACAAGCAAAGCTTAACTTATTGGCCAGCTGCTGACTCAAATAATGACTATGAAATTATGGCAGCCTACCCTTGCGTCAGTTTGGCAGTTCGGAATGGGTAATACCCACTAATGAATCGGTACAGCATGATGCCAACAGCCCACCAGTCTAAGGCAAGTGTGCAGTATTTGTCCAGGTACATTTCTGGAGCCCTAAAGGCAGCTTTACCACATTGAGTCAGTCGTTCCCCGTTCGGCTCTTCAATAGTGCGACAAAGATTGAAGTCACTAACACGTAGGTGGGCTGTATAGAAAGGTGATTGATGAAATACTAGAAAAAATACAGAAAATGTATATACTTCTTTGATTCCATTTGGGACATTTGCTTTAGTGCCTTTGCAGCCCAGTTACAACTGAAGCAGACACGTCATCGCCAGTGCAGCGCCGGTCGGCGGCTGTTTTTTTTTTTTTTTCGGGGGGGGGGGGGGTGGGTGATAATGATTATTTTTTAATTTTCCTTGTTAGGTCTGTTCTTCTCGACTTCCAACTGCCAAGGTATCTTTAACGTGCGCATCGTGCACACGGGCTATCCAAGTTTTTGGTTCTTGCCCGAGAAGACTAGGTGCTCGATCCTACCCACTAAAGGATCAGGGACAGAAAAATATGAGAAAAATCCCCAAATTCCAACATGCCTGTACCGACCGGGAATCGAACCCGGTACCTTGGGCATGGGAGGCGAACACCTTGCGTCTGGACCAGTGTGCCCTGATGAAGGAAACCTACCCTGGAGGGAAATCTGTGGGGTCGCAGCAAGGCTTGAAGTAAAGTCAAAATATGGCAAAAAAGAAAATAAGAAAAATTATAGATGTATGTAGCAAAGCCTCGCGTAAGAAATAATAAACAAACGACTTCGAGCCACACGGACGGATTTTGGGATTTGGAATTTGAGTTTGTGTTTTACGGCGCGTCGGCACGATAACGGTCATTTTGCGCCCTTCACGGTCTATTTGGGCACACGTTCTTTACTTATGTTTGGCATTGAGAGCTGTTTAAGTTTAACATAGAATTAAATACATTCATGTAATTTTAACACATCGATAAAATTCTAACAAGTTGTTTTGTTTAAATCTGACGGACGTGCTTCGCTGCGAAAATCCAAAGTCAAAAATTTTCAAAAGAAAAAGTTTTTGACTTTGCATATAGCTTTCCTGCGACCCCCTAGTTTTTCTGTGGTTTTCATATTTTTTCCGAAAATCCAAGTCATTCTACATGTTTTTTTAATTTGTTCAAAATAATTGTTTTATTGGTTCAGTTTGCCACTCTGTTACAATTTTTTTTTCTGGTGAAGGTCAATAATTGATCAAACGCTTGGTTTGTCTTCCCTTTTCCTTTGCGTTTTATCGTGTTGTTTCTTTATTTTTTAATTTGTTACGGGAGGTTTTCAACATACAACTTTTCTTTTTTTCTTTTTGCCACATTTTGACTTGGCATAGAAAGTTCCATAACGTAATCAAGAATGGCACAGCATACAGGAGTCACTACAGAGGAAATAAACAGTTTTATAAATGTAATGAACCCAAACTATACAATTATAAGGTATTTTGTAATTTGTATTCTTCT
The DNA here is from genome assembly GCA_963931925.1 of Onchidella celtica. Classification (NCBI taxonomy): domain Eukaryota; kingdom Metazoa; phylum Mollusca; class Gastropoda; order Systellommatophora; family Onchidiidae; genus Onchidella; species Onchidella celtica. The sequence goes on from OZ007571.1 coordinate 61,516,691, forward strand.
TGGAAATTTTGCCTTCGTGTCACTGCAGCCCAGTTACAACTGGAGCAGACACGTCGTCTCTACAGTGCAGCGCCGGTCGGCGAGTGTTTCTTTTGGGGGAGGGGGGGGGGATGGTAAGATGAATTTAAATACTTGTAATATTGTACAATTGTTCATCAATAGAAAAAATAATACACTAAAGAGTTTGTAAACTATCTGGCATAAAAGAGTGGCCATCTGCTGTCGCCAGTTGTGCAAAAACACTTCAAGCGGTTTCATGATTTGGTCAGTGTTATTTTGAGCCTACACTTAGCCTGTATCCCTAGTGCCCGATTATGGCATGAGCTTTATGGGCTGAAGCCCAGGTCCCTCCACCAGCTGAGGGCCTCCAGAGATTAAGTGAAATTATAAATATCCAAACCCTATTTTAATTTTCATTGCAGGTCGTTCTCCTTTAAACATGTCGACTTAACTGACTTCAAGAATCCGAAATTCGTGCCTACCTTTACTTGTTATAAGGCAGTTTTGCGGGGAGATGTCTCTGTGCACAACTTTCAAGCTGTGTAAGTAGAACAGAGCAGAGCAAAGTTCCTTAATGTAGACCCTTGGAGAATAAAAAACAAATGAAAGTTAACCTCTTGCTAGAGCGAGAGTGGAGGGTACAGAAAATATTCAAGGGAAGAGAGATCCCTGTCAAACAATCTTGCACTCACCCCTAATGCGATACAATCTTGGATTTATCCGTGCTACTGAGTCCTCCCGCGATAGAATCTTGACACCTCTCACTACTGCGACACCAGTCTTGCACCTATCCCTAATACAGGTTGGGTACAATCTTGCACCGATCCTAACTCGATATAGTCTTGCACATAATCTTCTGTAAGGAGCCCCGCCTTCTGTATTTATATGGGTGGAAAATAAAGCCTAATATAATTATTAGATAAGATAAGAAGATAAGATAAAAATCACTTTATTGTCCCATAAGGGAAATTCTCTTTCACAGAGCGTTTAACAGCACACACATGGTACACAGATCTTACGTATCATTACATAAACAAACTCAATAAGTCAATAACAGGCATACATGAAGTGACATGGTAGAGAACCTTAGTGAAATGTGCACACGTCTAGTTAAAATGACTTGCCGAGGCGAGTGGCGGAAGGCAAAAACGACCTTCTGTATCTTTCCTTGTTTGTTTTCGTGTGTATTATTCTGTTGCTCTTGGATGATCTAGAACTTTGATAAAACAGGGGATGGTGGCTGTCATTTAAGATGTATTTCTTCACACAAGCATTTGGGTATAGATGGTTAAAACTGAAAAATGCCGTTTTTGTCATGTTGCATATTTTCTTGATGATTGTGTTAAGTTTATTCTTGTCATTTTCTCTTGTATTACCTCCCCATGATGTAATACAATAAGTTATTACCGGTATGCTTTCGATGGCAGCTTTGCAGAACAGGAAAAGCAGTGTTTTATCAACATTAGAGATCTTAATTTTCGTAAAAAGTAAATTTTCTGGTTGCTTCTTAAATGGGCATTTGAAATATGTGTGCGCCAATCTAGATTGTGGTGGATACATATACCCAAATACTTGTAATGTTCAACTCGCTAGCCTCTTCATTATCAATGCTTAACGGCGGTAAAGGTGCCGTATTTGTCCTAAAAATGTAAAATCAATTACAATCTCTTTTGTTTTCTTTACACTGAATAGAAGGAAATGATCATGGCTTCACTGTACAAATCTGGCAATTTCTGTAATTTAAGCGTCTTCATCGACTGAGTTCGTGATAAGTGTCATGATTCGGATATTGTTAAAACTCACGCAGAGAGTGAGTTGTTGTTGTTTACCAGGGCCATGAGAAATTGGCTGGTGGCCTTGAACGGTCCTCGCCAAATTATAGTTGGTGAGTAAATAAATGTAAAGTTAAACTGCTAGAGTCACGCTTGTCGGCTTTAATGTTCGTGATTAATAAGTAATGGAGTAGGGGTGAAACAAGGTGGGGACAGTTGACATTGTTAAGTATGACTAGACAAGTTTTGCACGTTAACTGGCTGGTAGAATAGTGCAGACGTATTACTACAGTTAAAATGGTGGGAGGTTTCGACCTATGAGATAGCTGAACTAATTGGGCCAGCGGACTAGCACGCTGGGTAGTTGGTTAGTATATAACATCGTGTAACGTTCAGATTTAGTGAATACAGACGAGAGAAGCATCGTTTCGTGAAGTATCTCCGGTTGGCCAGTACCTGAACTGTGTGATCTGAAGACTAAGAAGTCCTTGCTAACGGACTGACTGAGCTCTAGAAAGAAAGGTCTGAGTGGGCTGACCTTTGAAAGCCCACGCTGCGCTATTTTGATGTTCGCGCCTCCCAGTAGGCGTGAGCAATGGTAATATATTTTATTTATTCAAGTATAATAGAGATCGGAGATAGAGAGAGAACTACAGCCTCATAGGAAGACTAAGGAAACCCCAGCTGGCACTCGACCACGAGTGTCCTGTATGATAGATCTATTGCCATAGTATGATTGGAATAATATAGCACATTGTTGATGAATTGAATAGTGATTGTGCATAAAATATAGTCTTTTGGCAATTGCTTAAATTACCTACAAGCCGAAGAGTGCTTCTGTAGGCTTTGAACGTACTGGGCTCTCCTAACATTTAAGCCCATATGATTTATGGAGAGTTTGCCTGGCGACTGGCCAGTGGCGACTCAACTGTCACTTTAAATTGATATCCAGTTTCGTATAATATACCTATTTACTATTGATTGCAGTACCTCCATAGTTACATGAATATCATTGGTTAAGTTATTAATTAGAGTTTTTGGTTTGAATATATACCTCTATTGTCTTTTGTTTTGTTATTAATATTTATGTAAACTATGGCCTGACCGGCCTGACATATATACGCTCTAGTTATTTAGTACTTTTCTTGTGTGGTTGTGTCCGAGTGTGAGTTAGCTGCCTCTCGTGCAGTCGTAACATCCCCAAGACCCTAACTCTGCTCGTGACATCTGGAGGGGACCCCACTGACATCTGAAGAGGACCCGTCACCTTCTGACATCTAGAGAACACTACTATCATCGGAAGAGGACCCCGTCAACAGCTGCAGGTCTACCACTCTAAGACTCCACTGTTATTTATGTAATTTTTGTAGTTTATAGTTTTGTATACTGCTGATTTTTTTGTTTGTTTCTCCCCCACATGTCTGGCATGTCCTCTCGTCATTGATCCTGGGACCACTACGAGGGACTGACAGCTAGCATCAGGAAAAGACAAGACCAGCGCTGTGGACCAAAGGAAAGAGCCAGTCCATTTTGCCCAGTTAAGTGAACCATCTGTATTTGTCTTCGTTTGAGGGGTTCGTCGTTCCAGCTCCCCTACTTTTGACAGGCATTATTTTTTTCTTTTGTGTTAGATTAGATAGGCGGGAGGTTGGAAGGGATCGAGACTTAGCATACCTCTTTTTGCCAGACTAGCAGATCTAGATGGCGTTTAAAACGGATAGGAGATACGCTTTGCCTTGAATAGTTCTGTAGGGACCTGTTATTCGTATAGATTGTTAGCGTTCTATCTTCCTCGTATTTTAGGAAGACGTCTCTCCTGTTCTTTTTCTTACCTTTCTGTACATAGTTTCAGGTTAGTCAGGTCTGTTGTCGTTTGTTCTTTCTGTTAGTCTCGTCTTACTCTCCATGTAATTCTTTTCCATTATAGTGTTGCATTATTATATTTTGTATTCATACTTGCTATATTATTGCCTGGGATAAATCACGTGTCTAGGGCACGTTGAGAGATAATCTGGATATTAGAGTTGTTAGGCTGGTATAGCCAAGGAAGTTCATATCGTGAATATTGATTTATTCCGATTTATAGCAGAGGGAACGCTGCTAGGAGTGTACGGAAAATACACTGGGAATATTACATTGGTATCGTTAGTAACGACCAATCACGGAAGCAGTAGACTCACTGCTTGAGGATTAGGAGAAATAAGTGGAGTTAAGTGATCACTGAGATAGCTCAACCACTACTTGGTTGACTAAGACGTACAGTTTGTTGTTGATTTCGTTAATTTCGTTCATACTGCAGGAACGAGCACCCGCAGAGTGCAATTGATAAATTGCTTCAAGGGAGAATAAAGTTGGAGATTTTTCAGGAGCTGTCCTCGATTAGGACATTATTATATCGTATTATCGACCGATATCATGGCCGAACTACAGAAATATTTGGAACTGGCCCAATCATTTGGCATACCGGAAGCTCAGCGTGCTTCTTGGGTAGACCAGAAACTGAAAGAAGAACGAGAAGAAAAGGCCGCGGAGAGATTACGAGAAGAAAAGGCCGCGGAGAGATTACGAGAAGAAAAGGCCGCGGAGAGATTACGAGAAGAAAAGGCCGCGGAGATATTACGAGAAGAAAAAGCCGCGGAACGAGAAGATAGAGCCGCGGAACGCGCGGAAAAACAGGCTCAAAGAGAGTACGAGCTCGCTTTGAAACAGTTAGAAGCGAAGCAAGCCCAACCTACCGGGGCTCCGGAAGTTACTTCCAATAATAAAACGAAGCCTAAATTGCCAACCTTTAATGATAAGGTTGATCGTATTGATTCCTACCTACACCGCTTCGAACTCCATGCCGTTTGCGCGGGATGGCAGCGTAGTGAGTACACGTCATGCCTCGCCAATCTTTTGACAGGGAGAGCGTTGGAAGTTTTCCATAGCCTCACTATTGATGACGCTAGGGACTATGACATTCTAAAGACCGCGCTATTAAAGCGTTTCCAACATACGGAAGATGGATTTCATAAGCGTTTCCGCGATTGCAAGCCGGAGGCATCTGAGAATTTCTCTACTTACGTGGACCGCCTCCGCCACCTACTCAGCCGTTGGACTGAGTTGGCCGGTGTGGAAGAGGGAAACTATAAGAAACTATATGATTTGATAATTAAAGACCAAATATATATGTCCTGCCACACGGACCTGGTGGCGCATTTTAAGGAACAAGCCCCCAAAACTACCGTCGAGATAACATCGATAGCGGAACGGTATGCTGCAGCTCACCCTAATCGATCGTTAGCTAAAGCTAAAGTAAGCGAACCTTGTTACGCCGGCGCTGCTACTAAGACACCGGTACCGTCGAGACAATCAAGACAGCCCTTTCGACAGTCGCCGCAGGTTCGTCCACGGTCCGAGCCGCCGGTTAGCAGGAGGCAACCGAATCCCCATAAATTTTCTCGGGACTGGGAACCCCGATATACACGTCCTTTCCCTACCGGAGGACCGCGTAACAACTACTATCAAGCGCCCACATTTCCTTCTTATCGAGGTACACCTCGAAGGGATAATAAGCCAGTCTACTGTTATAGATGTGGCGCCGGAGGCCACATTGCGCGACAATGCAGAGTTAGATTAGATGCGGCAAATGCATGCTCTGTAGCATTCACCGAAAACCGCGGTTACAGAACTAGGAATGCCGAAACCGTAGATAAAGTTATTCCAGTGATGTCCGCCCTCCACGAGCGAGGCGCGCTGACATTGTATGAGGGACGAGTAAACGCCATACGAGCATCCGTATTGCGAGATTCAGGCTGTACGACCGTCGGTGTACGTGAATCCCTGGTCCGTCCTGCACAACTCCTGGATCGCGATGCGACTTGCATTACTTTTGGTGGTTCAGTTGAACATTTTCGTTTGGCGGAAATATATGTTGACACACCGTTTATAACTGGTGTTGTCACGGCCTGCGTGCTACCAAATCCGGTCGCCGACCTAATCATTGGGAATATTCCCCACTTAAAGGACGTCTCCGATTGCGGACTCGGGATTTGGGATGATAACGACATTGCGTGTGTCACGACAAGACAACAATCGCGTCGCCAGAGTGACGACACATTACGATCGCCTGTCGTCGATTTGGACGTAACCCCCGAGATTTTTCGTAACGAACAGCGCACAGATCCATCACTAAAGCCCCTCTTTGCTAAGATTGATCCGGACAACCCGGATACATCCAGGTTCTGCCTTAAAGACGACCTCCTATATCGCGTTTTTCGGGGAAAGCGCGAAACTATTTTGCAATTGGTCATACCGAGATCATTTCGCCGAGACATCACCCGCCTCGCGCACGACACGCCATTGGCGGGCCACCAAGGCAAAGCGAGAACAAAATCGAGAGTCCTGTCTCAGTTTTTTTGGCCCGGGGTTTACGGGGACATAAATAGCTATGTGTCGCGTTGCGATACATGCCAGAAAAGAACCCCCAAAGGAAAAACTTCGCGGGCGCCTATACAAGAGATGCCGCCGGTTTCCACTCCATTTCAGCGAGTTGCCGTCGACATCGTCGGGCCATTACCGAAGTCGGATAGAGGCCATCGGTTTATTCTATCAGTAATCGATTATGCCACCCGTTGGCCTGAGGCTGTCCCTTTAAAGCAAATATCGGCCGATCACGTCGCCGAGGCATTGGTGACCATATTCACACGTGTCGGATTCCCGTCCGAATTATTATCTGATAGAGGTCCGCAATTCACCTCTGACCTTTTCAGGAAAGTATTGGAACTCACGGGCATTAGGCAGAAACTTACGTCGCCATACCATCCACAGTCCAATGGCTGTTGCGAGCGCTGGAATGCCACCATGAAAACTATGCTGGCACGCGTTTCCGCCGATAGACCTGGTGACTGGGACCGTCGACTTCCGGCCATCTTGTTCGCATATAGGGAACTCCCAAATGCGACAACGGGTTTTTCCCCGTTTGAACTGTTATACGGTCGAAAACCACGTGGCCCGATGGCCATTTTACGCGATTTATACGCCGGTTCTGATACCGACGTTCCTGATACGCGATCCGCGTATCAGTACATAGTCGATCTCCGACATAGAATAGTTAATGCATGCGACCTGGCTCGACAATTTGCATGCGTACGGACCAGGTCATTTATAGGATATCGCGATCAGGGTAGTCGGTTAAGAACCCTGTCAGTCGGAGATCGGGCATTGGTGCTGTTACCAGAAACGAATAACAAACTACTCCTCACTTGGAAAGGCCCCTTTCTAGTTAAAAAGCGACTCTCGAGAGTTAATTATCTCATTACCATACGTGGTAACGATAAGGTGTACCATATTAATATGTTGAAAAAGTATCTTACCGATGATCAAACTCATCACGATCATTCATGCCATGTTGTGGGCCAAGCAAACGCAGCGATGGTCACTATCGATGACAACGACCGGGAGCCATTATCTATGACAAGATCGCTCCTATCCTTGCAAGCCACAGAGGACGCGACTTCCGTTAATATCAATCCAGAGCTGGATCAAAGTAAGACACAGGACATCATGAATCTTGTTCGGGAGTTTTCGCCAGTATTCACTGATTTGCCGGGTAAAACATCCTTAGTTCAACACGTCATCCGGTTGCACTCGGACGTACCCGTGTTTGTCAAACCCTACCCGCGCCCGCTGCAAGCGCACGACACCATACAGTCCGAGGTGGAAAAGATGCTCAGCTTAGGAGTCATTGAGCGCTCGACGAGCCCTTACTGCTCGCCGATTGTACTAGTAAAGAAAACAGACGGTTCCGTTAGATTTTGTATCGATTACAGGAAGCTTAACGCTCTAACCATTTACGATGCTGAACCTATCCCGAATCAGGAAGATCTATTTGCGCGATTGGCCGAGTCGTCCGTGTTTTCGAAAATAGATTTGGCTAAAGGCTACTGGCAAATCCCAATGGAAGAGGCCAGTAAACAGTACACAGCGTTTCAGACCCCTATGGGTCTCATGCAATGGAGATTCATGCCATTCGGTCTCGTAACGGCACCAGCGACATTTGCGAGGATGATGAACATCCTATTGCAGCAGACACCATGCGTCCTAAGCTACTTTGACGACATTTGCGCTTTCCATACGGATTGGAAAGGCCACTTAGAAGCACTTCGTCAAGTGCTTAGTAAACTTCGAGATGCCGGGCTTACAGCTAAGCCTAGCAAAGTCTTCCTGGGTTATACGCAGATTAACTTTCTGGGACATACTATCGCCAAAGGCGTCCAAACACCGGACGACAGTAAGATAAGTAAGATTTTAAAACTCCAGGCTCCTCATACTAAGAAGCAGGTTCGTAGCCGACCTATTATCACGGTTACCCTAATCTTGTTGTATTTTAGTCTGTCATATGTATTGGCGTTGGATACTGATTAGCACCTCATTCAGAGACCGAGGGATGGTATCACATATTGTTCACCCATTGTGAACACTTTTCACCTACCCCTGTGCTTTCCTTTGTTCCAACAGCTATTTTACTGACGTCGACCCGTATTTTGGCCACACCAGACGTTGTTGCCCAGGGTCGAGGACGAGAAGATCATGGCAGACCAGGAGTCCAGATCCACTAATGCCATCGATGCTACTATAGTTATCTTTTCTTGAGTATTATTCATTGTATGTATGCATTCCTGATGACATTCGCACAGGATCAGTGTTGTACTCTAAAATTTTAGAGTTATGATTGTTAATGTCTACCTATTTAGAGGTAAGATTTAATCCTCAGAGAGATATATACTTTTGGACGGAGCCTTAAGATTTTCATGAAGTTTTGTCCATCAATGATACCCGTCCTGTAGGTTTTTTTTTAACTTTAGTACTAGTCTTAATTATTACCTAGTATTCTTAGTTAAGTTAACCTTTCGAGCAATTTCTCGACTCATGCCTTCCCCTTACGATAATCATTTATATCGTTAAAATTGCAAATTTTAACTGGGGTGGGGGATGTGTCATGATTCGGATATTGTTAAAACTCACGCAGAGAGTGAGTTGTTGTTGTTTACCAGGGCCATGAGAAATTGGCTGGTGGCCTTGAACGGTCCTCGCCAAATTATAGTTGGTGAGTAAATAAATGTAAAGTTAAACTGCTAGAGTCACGCTTGTCGGCTTTAATGTTCGTGATTAATAAGTAATGGAGTAGGGGTGAAACAAGGTGGGGACAGTTGACATTGTTAAGTATGACTAGACAAGTTTTGCACGTTAACTGGCTGGTAGAATAGTGCAGACGTATTACTACAGTTAAAATGGTGGGAGGTTTCGACCTATGAGATAGCTGAACTAATTGGGCCAGCGGACTAGCACGCTGGGTAGTTGGTTAGTATATAACATCGTGTAACGTTCAGATTTAGTGAATACAGACGAGAGAAGCATCGTTTCGTGAAGTATCTCCGGTTGGCCAGTACCTGAACTGTGTGATCTGAAGACTAAGAAGTCCTTGCTAACGGACTGACTGAGCTCTAGAAAGAAAGGTCTGAGTGGGCTGACCTTTGAAAGCCCACGCTGCGCTATTTTGATGTTCGCGCCTCCCAGTAGGCGTGAGCAATGGTAATATATTTTATTTATTCAAGTATAATAGAGATCGGAGATAGAGAGAGAACTACAGCCTCATAGGAAGACTAAGGAAACCCCAGCTGGCACTCGACCACGAGTGTCCTGTATGATAGATCTATTGCCATAGTATGATTGGAATAATATAGCACATTGTTGATGAATTGAATAGTGATTGTGCATAAAATATAGTCTTTTGGCAATTGCTTAAATTACCTACAAGCCGAAGAGTGCTTCTGTAGGCTTTGAACGTACTGGGCTCTCCTAACATTTAAGCCCATATGATTTATGGAGAGTTTGCCTGGCGACTGGCCAGTGGCGACTCAACTGTCACTTTAAATTGATATCCAGTTTCGTATAATATACCTATTTACTATTGATTGCAGTACCTCCATAGTTACATGAATATCATTGGTTAAGTTATTAATTAGAGTTTTTGGTTTGAATATATACCTCTATTGTCTTTTGTTTTGTTATTAATATTTATGTAAACTATGGCCTGACCGGCCTGACATATATACGCTCTAGTTATTTAGTACTTTTCTTGTGTGGTTGTGTCCGAGTGTGAGTTAGCTGCCTCTCGTGCAGTCGTAACATCCCCAAGACCCTAACTCTGCTCGTGACAATAAGGCCTTGGATGCTGGTGTCATCTGCAGATTTAATTATATGAATATTGTCAAACTCACTTCTGCATTGACTAGTATAAATGGTGAAGAGGACATGGGATAAAACACAGCCTTGATGGCGCTCCTGTGTTCTTATAGAGTTGATGATGTAAACATGCTCCGTCCAACATTAAAACTTACATACTGGGGTCGATTAGTGAGGAAATCTAATACCCACGATACAGTATGGTTGTTGACATTCATTTCCAACAATTTTGAAACAAGGAGATGTGGTTGAATGGTATTGGAGGCGCTGGAAAAGTCCACGAAAAGGATCCAGGCATAGTTCTTTGGAATGTCAAAATGTTTGTAGACGTTGTCAAGAAAGTATAGAATGGCATCTTCTACCCCCCTTTCCTGACGGTAAGCAACTTGCATAGGATCTTGGTGACATTCTAAACATAACAATATGGAGAAGATGTAAATTCCACAGCATAAACAAAATCTACGGTTCCTGGGGGCTAACATTTCGTAATTAATGCTCCAGGGAGTAATGCATTGTACGTACCTACCTATTCGGTGTGGAACTAAGTGTCGATTCCCGAGAAGGTCGTCCAGCGAACCACCTTCACATAGTTCTATGACAAAGTAGAGGTTTTCTCCAACACGGAAATGAGAATGGTAATCGGTCAAATATCTGTGTTAGAAACGATAAGTACAAGCATTAATTGCTTCGGTTTCCAATAATAGATTTAGGAAGAGCAGGGGAAAATACCGTATTTGGTAAACTGAACATATAAAAGGTCCGCAAGAAAACGTTCGGCTTAGCGTCTCGCTTTATTCTTTTTCGGTTTCGTCCTTGTGATGACCAAAGAAAATTTATATTACATTATAAATCAGATCCAAATATAGAGCACATTTAATTCTACAAAATGATGCTAAAAAGTTGATTTGACTTTGATTGGCGTGTATGGTATTTTTTTTCCATAAGATGATAACACAGGAGAATGGTCTAACCGCCATTTCATGCTTGGCCTAGTCATCAGTGAAGTGATTGGTTTTGTATAGGTTAATGGATATCAGAAAAGTTAAAGTACCAAATAAAACAAAGTGGTCAAATCACGTTTTTGCTCTGCTTGGAGTTGGGGAATAAGGAACTATCGTTGGATAATACCAGCATGTCAAAACATTGCCGTGTTTTTTTTTTTAGCACATACAGGTCTGCTTTTGTCACTGATTTGCAATGTGGCCAATTCTCGAAATACCAGTTGTTGTTGTTGTTGTTCTTTTACACTGCTTGAAGTTGGGGACAACAGAACTGTCATTGAATAATACCCCTATGATAAAATACTGACATACAATACTCATACCTGCATTTGTCACTGAGGTGCAAAATGGCCAATTCTGGTAATACATCGCTACCATAGTTCTTGTTTGTTCCTAACTCCACTTTCTGCGTAACTGAGAAATTTGAGGTTTAAACATTAGTGGCTTTAAGGAGTTAGAATAAATCGGAACTGTGAAGCAGCTTGGCAAGTGTCACAACGCATTTTAAACAAGTGTCAAAGTGTGCATTTGTTATATACCTCTTCTAAAGACCAAGAGATCTCCAGATTTGCAGAAAATGGACATAGAGCAAACAAGAACTATGCTTGCGACATGTACCAGGTTTCCGTACTGCTTATAGTTTGGAATAATAGAACAACCGTTGGATTATGTCACTACGAGAAATAGCATTATTATTTTGAGTTCGTACCTGCATTTGTCACTGATTTGCAGTATGGCCAATTCTCGTAGTACCATGTTTTTGCATTGCTTGAAATTGGGGATAAACTTGACGGCAAAGGCCTCGCCAGTGGGTTTAAAGTAAGCACGGAATACCACACTCATGGGGCCCGTGCCCAAGATCTCTTTGAAGACGAAAAAGTCTTTAGCCTCGTACTGCGACGTTTTGCCGTCAACTTCGAGCCCGTATGTTTGAGCATTTAGCTCCACCAGAACCTGCACAGAAGAAGTTATATATATATATATCCGCTGCACTAATGAGTGTTGAGAGAGACCGTCTTCACCAGAGATAGTATGCATATCTGTTAACTGTAGTTGGTTCATATTTTGGGGCTGACTGAAACTATTTAGAACCGTTTGTAAGTTCTTACGCCCCGTGGAAATGCACAAACGGGCATTGTGTACCGCAGCGGCCTACTTTCCGCTCCATGCTAACAGTGGTTTCTCGTAGCCTTCCGTGTCTCGCAGTGCAAATCGACCGATAGTGAAAGTACTCTCTCTAAACATACTGTTCTCTCTGCTTACCTGTAGCTGAAGCCTGAGGCAAAGAGCGTTTCTCTGCCGATCCTCACCTCCTATGTCGAAGTCAGGCATTTGTTGCTGCACAATGCTGTACTGGGAACGTACGCGTCTTCTGCTCTGCAACTGTTTTTCTTGGTAGCAACCAAAGCAAGGCATCTTTCTGCAGGAAATCTTTCATGAAAAGGCGGCGTCACTGGGGTCACAAAATTTGACCATGAATGAAAAAAGCTTTGTTTTCATGTGTACGGAAATGGAAAACGGCAACGGAAATGTGAAAAACCTATCAAGTAGTGAAATAAAGAGAATTTATTCATGTGTACGGTAGTACCGTTTCCATACGCATGGAAACACTCTTTCTTTTTACTCACTGATGGAGTTTTGGTGTTTCCGTTGCGTTACATATGAAATTACAGCTTAATGCTGGCTTTTCATGTGTACGGAAACGGGAACAAAAGACCCTTCAAGTAGTAAACAGAAAGAATATTTTCATGAGTACGGAAACGCCATTTCCATGTATGGAAACAAACGTCAAAAATTCATCGAGTAGTAAAAAGGAAGAGTGTTTCTATTTCACCACCTGAATGGTTTCTGACGTTTCCGCTTCCCTGCCCTTGAAAACTCAGCTTGAGTGATCTAATTCCACTTTTACTCTTTCAGAGTTGAAGCATGTGACTATTATTATTATTTTCAATTAATTAATTAATTGGTTAACTTCGAATATCACGACACACATGTTTAGCGATGCAAGGAGAGAAAGCAATGGGGAGAGGATGAAACGTAGAAGAAAGTGATTTTTAGTGATGAAAGTCACGTAGTAATTGGAGCTGAAAACAGAGTTTGAGTTTAGAAAGACCATTTTGACACGATACCAGTCACACTGTGCTTGGAAGAAGCAAGACGATAGTAAAAATATAGAGGAATGATAGGACAGGCCTGGGGACCTTGCCAGAAGTGCCCTCCAATGGTCCATTCCATGAAATGTCAGCCAATATGAGAACATGTGAAATTTGAAATACCCGATAAAAAATCATTGATTTAACTTAAAGTGGTTTATTGACAAGAGAATGTCATCTAAAGAGAAAACAAGCTGGATTTAATAATTTTTACCTCATGTTTTCTAAGTGCAGTGTTTCATACCGAGAAGCATTTTTGTCTTTATCGTCTGAAAATTTAAGAATTATAAGATACAGAATTTGCTACTTTCAGAGCAGTCATTTACTAGTATTGTTTTAAAATTTAGGTGAAATTCTTAGACTACTTTCACAGAAATTCCAGAAAACGTTACTTAAACTACAATACCACTTTATGTGAATGTAACACAATCATGTCAAGCCAAGGTAAGCACCATTTTGAGTTAGATCTTACATTTAGGTCTTTTAATTAAAGCTGAAAACTTATAACGTGACCGTTTTTTTTAAATTCTCAAAACAGTTCAAATGATAAATATTTCATTTAATGATTAGTTCAGGAAGCTAGCCAGGTGAATAACTGGTCTTCACGTGTAATACACGCCACATGGAATGGGCGCCGAAAACGCAGTATATATCTGGAGACGAAGCAGCAAATTATATTGCCTTGATAATTGAGTGTGTATGTCCAGCGAAACAGAGATGAGTTTCTGTCATGGCCTGGAGATGCACCATGCATAATGTCAAGGCCACACTGGCTGTGGTAGATGGTACCATAAATGCTGCTGAATGCATTGACTCACAACTATGGCCTGTGATAACACGAGACTTCGCCGGCAAAAATAGCACCTCCCCGGAAGACAATCACTTGTGTATAAAACCCACAAAGTTTCTGTATTCATGGAAAACATTGAAATCGACATCATGGCATGGCCAGCACTGTCTGCTCATCTTAATACAATAAAAATGTTAAGCCCGGACTCAATTGGCAACCGCAAAAAAGGGGATACGGTGGTCTAGAGGCAAGGTGCTCGCCTCTCATGCCGAAGGTATCGGGTTCGAATCCCGGTCCGTGCAGGCATGTTGGAAATTTGGGATCCTTCCTCATATTTCCTGACCCTGATCCTATGGTGGGTAGGGTCGAGCACCTAGGCTTCTCGGATAAGGACGAAAAACTCGGAGGGCCCGTTTGCACGTAGCGCAGATACCTCGGTAATTGGAAATCAGAAGAGCAGGCCGAACAGGCCGCTGCCCTCGCAAAATTAAATAAAAATTTATCCCTACCACTCCCATCCCCTCTCCCACCACCAAAAATAAAATTAAAAAACTGCCGAGCGGCGTTGCACAATGGCGGCGACGTGTCTGCTCCAGTTGTAAATGGGCTACAGTGACACCAAGGCAAAATTCCCAAATGGGAATAAAGAAGTATATAATACAAATACCAAAAAAAAAGCCAAAGGAATAAGCACGCAAGGTGAACTATTCCAAATTCAAGCAGGTGCGTAGTATTTGGAGGAACGTCCCTCTTGAGTTCAGTCAAAATCTGTGTCTGTGGATGACGATGACATAGCTAAGTGCACTGCTTAGTTTTGAGTTTGGGTATGAGTTTGGAGAATGCGCGTGGACACGATAACAGTCACACTGTGCTAGGAAAATGCAAGATAAAAGACGGAATAACATAAAAGAGCCCAGGAGTAGGATGAAGGGTCATCTCATCAAATTTAAAAAAAAATAAAAAATCGATACAATGTCGCAGAAGTTGTTTGTAACTAAAATTGTGATTATTTCAGTAATGCGCCAGGTTTTTATTCTTGCTCTCCAAACACCCGTGGCATGTCACTCTACCTCAGTGAGGCCTGATGAAATATTATAAAAACCACAGAAAAAATGTGGGGACAGTGAGACCTGATGGTTTGTAGACACATCTGTTTTTGTTTATATTTGGGAGTGGCTATTCTTACGGCAGTTTGTTATTCAACTTAATGCTGGGCCTACTTGGGGCGCTTTTTCGGTTGTTCCCACCCCAGTTAATTACTTACGTAGGCTATATTAGTCGATTGTCAGATTGATATGTAACGACGTGAGGGTCTAGTCAGTTTGTATCATCGAGGCCGTAGGCCGATGTTCGTCTGGGCAGTAGTCAGATTGATATATCAGGGAAAGCCGCCGGGGTAGCTATGTATTGTTTTCGCTCGGACTGGAACGCATTCGGAAGTCCTTCCGTTAACTAAGGAGGATCAGTTGGGAAACTGATGCTGTAAGGTTGGCCTTTTCTGGCACACGATGTTCAAAATGTTACAGAGCCAATGTATTTATGCCCTACGTCATCATTTTGCGACTGCCGTAAGAATAGCCACAGCCTTTATATTTAGATCTAGATCTATTCTTTAGTTCATTATCCTCTTACAGATTCGGCAATTAGCACTAGATCTATATATACAAATGTCTAATGTAATTACACTTACGCTATTCCATTGAAGGCATTGAACTGAAGGTTTACTAGCTTTTTACTTTTTCTTGTTTTTTTTTTTTAACTTTTTATTCTTTAAAGTTTTGCTAGCGTACAGACAGACAATCAGTGCTAACGTCAGTTCCGGAATCACAGTCGGGCGGATGCACCATTTGTTTGTTTTCCTGCGCATTTTCGGGAAAATCCCACCCAAAAAAATCGCTCTTAATCTTTCCCCAAAAACATGTTTCTCCTCATTCATTGTCTTTAGATTTTGAACTCTTAGTCTTCTTATCTTCATCCTTATTTCTATTATTAAGATGACTCTATAAGAATCTTTACAAAATCGGTGAAGAGTGGGCGAGGGAGTGAAAGAAACATTAAAAAAAAAAAACAGGGTTCAGTTGCAACTCTGTCTTAGGGGTCAATGAATCATTTCCATCTTGTTAGACGACAGTTTGGATTAGGGTTGAACTGCGGCCACATTGGGCCTTTTGCCCTTTTTTTGGTGGGGGGGGGGATACTTTACCCTAGTTCCGTTCTCAGAGGTTGATCAATTAACATGTCACCAATAAAAATCAAGCGGGAAAAAGCCCGTATAACTAATTATATAAAAAAGTTTCAAGATGTATTTTGTGTATAAACAACAACTAAATCATACTAATTTCTTAATCAACCTGTAGATTCAGCCTACCCCAGGAAGAATCAAATGCGCTATCGGTCCACGTCAGAGAATAATTTTCTTTCAAGGGCCGGCAGGTAGAGTGTCTCCCTCAGATAATGAAATTCACACATTCGCTTACGGTATGACCTTTACTTGTGCCCCTTCTTGCGCTTTCATTAAAAACCGCAGATGAGGTGGGTAGGAACCGGAGGGAGTCTTCTAGGGACAATTCCTGGACAGAATGTGTGGCTGACCAAGCTCCAAGGGCTCGAATGCAACAGCCAATAACCATCTTATTACTGCTGGAGAACTATGCATATCTCAAGACCTGAGTGTGACTCAGTTGTTAGGAAATCGAATGCCGAATCGAATGCCGAAACATTTTAACGACCTTAGTTCTTGTTTGTTCCATCTCGTCTTTTTGTACGACTGAGAAATTCGACGCCAAACATTTGCGGCTTTGTTAAAATAAATCTGAAATGTGAAACAGTTTGATGAGCCACTATTTCGAGGGCCGCCAAGTAAACTATGGTAACTCATGTTTTGCAAATTTTACAGGAGACACAAAAAACTGCATAGTTCGTTCAGTTTTATATGTATATGCTTGATATTCACAAGTAAAGATATATATGCCATGGCAAATTGGTATATGTCTTTATTTTACATGATTATTTGATAATATTTTAGTTATTGGAGTTACCATATTTTGCCACTGAAAATTACACACGTAAAGTATTGTATCTCGACTTACAACAATTTTATGGGTGCTGGCACCACACAAAAACTATGGTATGTCTGAGTTACAATAGTTTACACGCGGAACAGAATTGAAATTTGGGAACTTACAATAGTTTGCCTCACCTCAAGTAGCAAGCTTACATTGTATACTAAAATACACTAATTTTTATCTATATTTTTATGCATGGATTGGATCTTTGAGACTGCGATAACAGTACATAGCAGCGACTACACTTGGAGCAAAATTCATTGGTGAACTTAAAGCATGACATTCAAATACATAGTCTATAAATCATGAAGAAGTCAGCTTAATTTTGCACGTAACACAACTTGATATTTTTTATTCATCGGGCTGTCTTGCTGTACATTTTGAGAAACAGAGGAACATGTTGCAAAGCAAACATTAGGCAGGCACACACAAAAAAAGTAAAGTATTGAAATAAATAATTTATGAATACTTAGATGGAGGAACTGTGACATACTACGTTGCTATGACCACAGAGAAATGTCCCATGTTCATGTTTAAAGGATTTGCAGGCGGTAAAACGGCTGATTATACCATTTCATCAATAACAGTAGCAGCGAGTGGCTGTGTTGGACTTCGAAAAATGCCAGAGGACTCTCCTGAAAATGAGTATTTGATTCCAAGCTCCAGAGTCCAAGTACAACCTTTATACTACGACATTGTATAGTGATGAAATTATTGATTTCCTTCATACAAATGCACTCACGCACACAGTAAAAAATATGCATTAAATGCACATGAGATGAGTGTTTACAAGTAAATGTGGAAGTATGTGATGCAATATCTTTTCAGAGAAAAAAACTGCCACAAACATGCGGCACTTGAGTAAAATTGTGAGACAGTTGAACGATCAAGCTGCTTGTAAATGTCTGGCAATTATTGCATCTTAATCTTCAATAGATTGAAGAATTGGTGATGTATTGTGGGAATAATTTGGGCTTTACAAAGGGACTGCAAGTCAGTGTACTTGTCTTTATCAATTCCTGGACCTATCCTATGATTGTGGACATTGAGCTGAATTTCATGGAAAGAAAAACTCTGTTGTATTTTTCTTATTCTTTGAATTAAATTGAGCTGGTGGTACTGTCCATCATAATCATATAAAATTTGAAAAACATTGGGATTGTCTTTTGTCATTTCATAGATTTTATATTTGACCAATGTGCTTGTTGTCTATCCATGTCAAAGTCAAAATTTTTCAAATGCCCAGCAATTTGCTTAAAATCAAAGAAGCACTGCTCATCAAGTTCCCTAACAATATATCTGAAGTCTTTTATTGTTCGTTTTTTTGTTTTTTTTTCACTTGACAAAGGCGAAAGCCGAAAATTTATGCATTTTCTGTCTTCTGTTTAGTTTGCTTTGTACTGTTTGGGTTTTATTTCTCACGTGGGGCTTCGCAACATACAACCTTTTCTTTTTGCTCAATTTTGACTTTGCTTATAGCCCTGCTGCGACCCCACAGTTTTTCTGTGGTTTTTATGATATCTCGGTTTAGTATGTTTAGCTGCACTGATAATGCCTGCCCACTGTGGAGTAGTGTAGATATCTTAGTGTTTACTGACACGTTCTATAGTGGCATGGACATTGAGGTTTTCATTTTTGCTGTGACCTTTGATGAGAAAAATTATCGTGGTCTATTTCTGAAAAGCCAAATTTATTCAAAGCATGCCACAGCATGGTGAGGAAATATTTGTTGCGATTCTGAACGCCGCGTGAGTCTACATACAATGTTACAAACTCAACGCCCCTTCCATGTGCAGACCCAAGGTAGTCAAATACACAGGATCCTATCTCATTGGAACCCCTTGCAGCTATACCTTCATGCCAGACCTTGCCCTCTTCCAAGGTCATACAATGATAAATTAAAAGTGTTCAATTTTCTTTTATAGAACAATACTGAAACATTTGAATGAGGGTCATCAAGACTTCTTGTAAGTCAAAACAGACTGAATTTCTCACTCTGTTGGTACGACTGTCTTCTTTGTCTCTTGCCTTTTTCTCCTGCACTCTAACCTTGTTGCGGTGGTGGTCGTCGTACTTTTGCCTTTGCTTTTCCTTTTCTTCGAGAGAGAGATTTTCAAAGGATACACAAAAATCGCATCTATCCTTGCTAGGGTTGTGAAAGCCAAGATTAAACTCAGTTCGAAACAACTCACAATAGATTGTGGAAGAGGCGATGTTAGTTGTCATTTCTTGCCTCCTTTGCTCTCGGTCAAGTCTGTACATGGTGGCCAAGTTTAGGGAGGCACCAAGGTACCGCCGTTCACTGTCCTCCAGGCAGTAGTGACTTTCCACTGTTGGAAAGGACCTGGCGTGTTCTCTAATTCTTTCATTCTCCTTCTTCATTGGCTCTGTAAGTTTGTTATGCAAAAAGAAGGTTTTACACACAGGAAATTTTACGCCTATGTTTAAGTAATACTGCAGGCTTCTCTTTCTCTTAAATGTGTCAATGCCTGTTGCCTTGTCCTTGGCATGTACGTTGTGGCAAACGTAATTTCTCCTCTTGTCTATGCTCCCTGTCCGCCAGAATAAATGAAACATAGACTCTCTCTGTGCAGTACTAATTCTCTGATGGCAGTGCATTCTGCAAGCCGATCCATACCCCTCCGTCATTGTTTTCCTACGGACAAATTTGCCTTTTTTGGTTGAAAACTCTTCCCCTGAGTTTAGGCTCTTCTTTCTCTTAGTGTCCTTCCAGTTGTTTTCGTTTCGTCTTCTCTTCCTACCTCTCATTTTCCGGAGAGATGCAGAAGAAGCCACAGTGCTGATACTGTCTTCTGTTGTCATGTTGTTGCAGTCCAGTACTCCAGCCTCTGAAGCTGTAGACGTATGGATCAGCTGCTCAGGGGAATCTTGATTTCCCGCTGAGCGCTCTTCCATGTTGAACGTTGATGCAAACGATCGATGATCGTTCTGTGGATCACAATCAGATCCACCAGCAATAAGCTGCATGGCATATACAGACACTTGCATGTACTTTAAGGGTGAGGTGGATTCAGGCTGTACCTCTTTCTCTGGTGTGCTCTCTCTCTACCTTTTGACATCCACTCTTCTTCGGATGGCTGCTCTACTTGTGGAACATAGTCTGGGTCTTTGTTAGGGTCCCAGTTATTGAGATCTGAGCTACTGTCACCGATACTGGTTTGGACAGACACCCTTCGTTTTTCCTCCTCACAGAGGTTTTCCTTTAGATCTCCACGACAGGTAAGTCATCAGAATCCTACTGCGAAGAAACCCTCTGGTTCCGGCCTTTGCTCAGCTTCCTGATTGAAGCCAGCGGTAAATCCGAGTCTGATGGCTCATCAGACCTAGAAGGCACGGTCGGCTTCAGATTGTGATACACTGGTTCTGTCGCTTGGGCTAGAACATGCACCTGTGTAAGCTCAAAGGGGATTGATGAAAGTCCCAATGATGTTGCCAGAGAGAGGAGATACTCCTTCACTTCCGCTGCTGAACTGTGAGATGTTCTAACTGCAGCTCTATGTGGGCAGGCCATACCGGCCAGGTTTCTGCTATGGGGGTCAAAGATGTGGTAGACATTGTCATCCTTGATGATTGCAGATGAAAATGCAGGTGTGTCCGAACCAATGATCAGGATTGCGTGCTTGTCCATGCTTGAAATTGCAGGTTGGAGACTGAAGTATGGTGGAGTATCATCCTTGGTTTCCAAAAGCCCAGTATATGAATCCATGATCTGTAGATCAACCTGACAGCCACATGCTTCACACTGATTAGGAATAGATCTGATGAGTGGATACTGTTCATTGAAATGTCCAAACAGTGATGAGTGTAGGTTTATCACCATGGAATAGTATCTGGTCCAGATCATGCGTATTCCATGTTGTGGTGAGTTTGTTTTCAGGTTAATATTGGGTGCTCCCAGGCAACTTCATTAACTGGTCGGGATCTTCTCACTATTCCCATGCACGGCCTTTGTCGGTGATGTATGGTGCCCTGTACACCCTGGACTGGGTACCTTACAAAGCTTAGTTTTAAGTAGGCCTTACAGAATTACAACGTGAGCAATTTCATACTCAAGACATTCACATGTACATTTACTTGAAAAAATATTGTATCTGGGTGGGCCATGAAAGAAACTGGTGGTTTTTACACCTGTAAACTATTGTAAGTCCGACATACAACACCTCATTTCTCCAGTTCTGTCGCGTATACTATGGTATCTTGACTTACAATAGTATACGCGGCAAATAACCACTACTTTTAGATACAATATTTTAAAATTATGGGATATCTCTCTTAATTTTAAGAATGTAGCTGCGAAAATTTTATGGAAGGTGTATAGTGGGAAATGCATTCTTGATGCCAAAAATGTCAATTTCGGAAAAAACATGAGTTACCATAGTTTACTTGGCGGCCCTCGATTTGAACAAGTATCAAACTGTGCATTTGTTATTCTTCTTCTATACACTGAAAGATCTCCAGTTTTTCAGAAAATGGAGATAGAACAAACAAGAATTACTCAAGTCGCGATTTATTGGCGCGAGTTCTTTTCCCGTAAACATCTCATGTAGTAGCGCTCCCACAAAGGTTTTACTTTTCTTTACTTTTGCATAACAAAAAATCCAATCTAATTGTGGATGCCAGTCAGGCAGAAACTATTGTGTTCAAAATCATTATGAAGGAGATGCTACTGGTTTGGGGTGGGGGGGGGGGGGGGAAGGGGGGGGGGGCGAAGGGGTTCGTTCGCTGCTTCACTTTGCGTAGCGGCTGCATAGACTACTACTAAAAAAAAAAAAGTTTTGTTTGAGACAAAAATGTATGTAGAAAAACTTTACACCAAACTGTTTGCTTTCTATGAACTAGATGAGAGGAGAGAATTGCACAAACATTATTCCTACATATTCATAATCATACAGTCAATCGTATGATGAAGTGGTGTTTGACATTTCAAATTTCAAATTAATCAGATACATTATGTCAACAAGCGTTAGTAGTATTCTGAAAACACATAATCGCTACAGCTAACGGTTCTTGTGACTAATTTCAGCAATTAGTATCAGTAGTAAGATGGTAAAGGTGTAAACGTTTCTCTCTCTTCACCCCCCCCCCACTCTCTCTCCGTTTGTCTGTTTTTCTCTGTCCCTGTTTTGCTCTCTCACGCACTCTTTCCATAGATAATATATTTCCTTAAAAAAAAAAATAATAATAATGATATGTATTTCAGGAAGGTTTAGGGCCGTGCGCTGGGGATCCCTGCAATGGGCGTGGCCGTTGCCTTGAGACAAAATCTGTGGCAGGGAAGACAATGGCTATCTGCTTGTGTGAAGACGGCTGGAGAGGAACAGGGTGTGCTTTACTTGGTAAGTCATAGCCCCCCCCCCCCCCCACTCCCCCCCACTCCCCCCCCCCGCCCCTTTAATCCACCCGTCTCATCCCAACTTCCCCCGGAGCAATGTGTGATTTGCCTGGTAAGTCATTGTCCCCCCCCCCCCCTCCCAACCCACATACACACACCCACTTAACCTGGGAACAACGTATGATTTACCTGTTAAACCAAGCATCCCCCTTCTCCTCCCAAATCCCACCCATGATCTCCCTCCTTCCCCAATGCGTGAATTACATGGTAAGTGATGACTCTCCCTTCCCCTCCCCGCAGCCATCCACTCTCACCCCGTGAGCAATGCACGGTTTACCTAATAAGTCATACCCGCCCCCAAACCTTCCAAAGAAAACTTCACGCTAATTTCTAAAAGAAAATACATTACATTCTAAATGACAATAGAGAACAGCCCACACTTTTGGCAACTGGGGCCCTTCGTTAAGCTAAAGAGGACAAGAGGAACGTGAGAGAGAATAAACTGAAAATATCCTGGATCTAATCCAGCTAGCTTTCTCGTTCTGTAATGAACTTCATTATCGTCACTGGTCTTGCTAATGGCATAATTCATTTTTGACCCTTTTGAGATATTACGAGAAAACTATTTCTTTTCCTGTCATTTGGTGACTTATATCATTATGACACTATTTGATTATTACATTTTCCTACTGGCGTATTTCTTTTTCTATGATATCATCTGATTGCCTTCATGCTCATGAATTCTATGCCTTTTGGCATAATTATGTCTGACATATGCCATTATCGTAGAGCAGTGTCTTTATACTACCATTATAATCATTATCAATTATATTTTTATAATTATTGCCACTGTCATCACTTACAGATGGTGGAGCCCAATGGGCCCAGTGGATGGAATGGGGCCCTTGTTCTGTCAGTTGTCACAGAGGCTGGCGTGTCAGACACAGAAACTGTGAAGATTCCAACACACAACAAACACTCAACTCTGGCCAGTGTTATGGGGCCACACTAGAGTACGGAATCTGCGAGCTGCACAGTTGTCCACGTGAGTACTTAAATTTCTGACAGTGGCACAGAACACAGTTCCAAGTCCACCCAGCACCACAACGTTTGAGTTTGGAGAAAGAACGGTCACATAGTGCTAAAAGAAAGCAAGACACTAGACAGAATATAAAAGAACGATATGACAGAAGAAGCTAGGTCAATCCGACGTAGATTTCCGCAGGATTGGTAGGATTATTGTAGGGGCGGGTTTCTTATATCAAACCGACGCCGGCGCTATGTCCTCGTAACCAGCGGATCTTCACAGGAACGATGTCATTCCTATGTGTAAACTTGACGTCAGTCCCATGAGTCGGATCTCCGTAGGGTGGCTGGCCGGGAGGATACCTATCAGTGGTATATCAGGCTTAGGAGTAATGTTACATGTACATTGAGGCGAAAAGACAAAGGAGGGAGAATGGTAATATTTACAGAAGCCAAATGGAGTGGACGGGTTGGGAAGCACTAAAGGTTAGAATAGAAAAATCAGAGGCCCCCAATCTGTGGAGTTCGGGGTGAGGTGAGGAGAAATGGGGGGGGGGGGGTTCTACTTCCTTCCTAGTTCACTCCCAATTTCAATATGAATTCGGTTACGAATTTATTTTTTGCTGCCACGTACATTTTTATCCTACTTATAGATAAGTTAGATTACAAGCAGTATTTTTTGTATATTGTCATCAAATGTCACTTATCACATATAAGGTGGGGCCCTAAATTTTAAAATTCGGAAATGCGCAGGTTCTATAACATCATATGTCGAGGGTTGTCCACCAGAATGTTTTATGTCCAAAATAGTTAATTTGAGAAAAACGAGTTTGAAATCTGTAAACTTAATTAAAGGTCAAATAATTGCAATGACTTCAACACGGTCACATGAATAGGTTTACTGCGTTATGAAATATAAGTCACACTCCCTGCCTCTTGGATATCTACAAACAGAGCCATTTTAACGCATGGGCACATTGGGCAGTTACCCAGGGGCCCCAAGGGTTTAGGAGCCCCGTCAAAATTGGACAAAAAGAAAAAGTTGTATGTAGTGGAACCTTGCGTGAGAAATAAAACCCAAACGATACAAAGGAAACTAAAGTGAAGACAGAAAATACACAAATTTTGGGCTTTCGCCTTTTTCAAGTGAATAAAAAAATGAGGAAACAATCGAACAATAAAATGCCCAAATTTTGACTTTGCTTATAGCCCTGCTGCGACCCCACACTTTTTCTGTGGTTTTTATAATATTAGGAGCCCATTTGCAGGCACATTTACATTGGTTTCTCAGTATTTACATAGGAGGCGGGCCTCAGCCTATTACTTTGCCCAAGGGCCCATAATGATACTGAGAAGGCTGTGTCTAAAATCTACAGGCATTTAAAGGCAGTGAATACAATTGGACATAACACATTCCGATTGATAACCACTGGTGGACTAGGTTTTTGGCACCCTGAAGCTTGAACTGTTACGGGGCCTCTTTGCAACCAGCAACAATGGAGCAACGTCCAAAATTCACTCATTAAAAACAGTTGCTTCAGAGTCCCTTCGGGATTAGGGGCCCTGGAGCATAAGTTTCGGCACTTTCATAAAAGATCCGCTACTATTGATAACCCTCGATATTTATTAGTTATTTATATAAATCTTATAGCTTGTAAATACCATTTGCGTCTCCAAAACGGTGATATTCCGAGTCTTAAATGCTCCGCTGCCACTATGAGTATAAACATTCGGATGAGAGTAAGGTCTGTGTTGTCAAATGAAAACCAACACCTGAGATGTTTATAGACAGTTTTCCTGCTTCTTATCAGTTATCGTACAATTAAATTTTCTCCATTTTAAGAATTGAATCATAAGAATAAGAATCACTTTATTGCGTATCGCATGAGGGAAATTCACTTTCCCAGAACGTTGAAGAGCACATACATGGTACATATCTCTAAGGGATAAAACGGTCCGTGGCAGATGTGGAAGCCAGACTGGTAGGTCGCGGCCCATAAATTTTGCTTCACTCTAGCATAATAGGCACTGCTCGCTGTACTCCGCTGAGTGGCGGTGTAGGCAGTGTCTGTTGTGTTAATGTGAAGCAAAACCAGAGAGTATGTATTTATAGAGAGATCTCACTTCCGCCAAATCGCGAAACTAGGTCGCTGCGGTAAATAACAAATTGAAGAATTGAAAGAGAACGCCTCCACCAAAGATAGTGTGCATGTCTGTTTACTGTGATTTATTCATAATTTCGGGGTGATTGAAATTATTTAGAGTGGTTTGTAAGCTCTTATTCCCCGTGGAGATGCACAAACGGATATTGTTTAGCCCAGCGACCTACTTTCCGCTCCATGCTAACAATGGTTTCATGGTACCTCCCGTGTCTCGCAGTGCAAATCGACTAATAGTGAAACCTCAGTATACATACATACATACTGGCAAACCTAACGGGCGGCGAGCCACCGGTCTGATACTTACACCAGCTCTGATCTGTTTCATACCTAACGCATCATTATAAAAACGTATCATAACTCAATAACAGGCTTATTACATGAAGTAACATAGCATGTAGCCTTGGTAATCATGGCACACATCTGGCTATAATGTCTTGCTGAGGCGAATTTTTGGGAGGGCCAAAAACGATCTTGATTGTCAATGTTCATACTGGCAGGTTGGGAGGTGTGGGGCGAATGGGGTGAATGTTCTACGCAAACTACATGTGGGCGTGGTGTGAAGACCAGAACCCGTGTCTGTAGTAACGGCGGCACTGTGGATGTGGACAGATACTGCTTGGGATTGAGCAATGAGAGTACACCTTGTTACAGTGCCTCTTGTGATGGTGAGTGCTAAAATAGTAATTATTTAATAAAAATGTACTCTGCTTTATAGTAAATTGTTACTTGACCCAATTATTTCTGTGACACGTTTATGACATAAAATGTTACTACAGTTCAATCTCAATTCTAATCGTCTGATTTCTTCCACCAGTTCAGACTTCCATCCATCCACCCACCTACCCATATATCCGTCCATCCATCCATTCATCTACCCACCCACTTATCCATCCATCCACCCACCCACTTATCCATCCATCCACCCACCCACGCATCCATTCACCCATCCATCCATCCATCCAGATGACCAGCCGTCCACACCCATATCCAACCGCCCATTAGATCCATTGTTATGACTCTTACACACCAAGCTGTTTCGTGAATGTACTGTTTTCCAGTCAAGCCCGTGACATCCAATGGCCAAACGCAAGAAGTCTTCACTATGACCCTGTTATAATGACTGCTGATTAAATAGAATAACAACAACAAAAGCAAATAATAAATTGCATAGTGGCGTTAGTAATCCTCCATGGTTATTATTTGTTATACCTTTTCTACATACGAAAGGATCTCCAGTTTTTCAGGAAATGGGGATAAAACAAGCAAGAATTAAGTCCCGAAATGTTAATTGAGTGCAGACTGAAGGCCTGTTATGGTAAAACACATGGCTGACTGTATGATATTTTTTAACCTTATTGAATCGATGCCCGTTCGAAACAGGTCCCATTAGGCTTGCAGATGGTCAGTATCCTGGAGAAGGCAGAATAGAGATATATGACGACATAAAGGACAAATGGACATTAATTTGTGCCAATCAAATGACAGATTACATCGCCGATTTAGTGTGTCACCAGTCTGGTTGGCCAGGGAGTCACTCAGGTAAGAGCTGTGTTTATGAAAATAATGTGAAAAAGCGTTATTAGGACCCATCTATCCATTTATCCATCCAATCATCCACCATCCAGCCAGCCATACACCCATCCATCAATCTATCCATGCACCCACCATCCATACACCTATTCATCCATCCGTCCATCTATCCCTCCCTCTCTCCTTCCGTCCCTCCATCTATCCCCGCACCCATCCATCCCTCATCCCATCTATCATCCATCCATCCAGCCAACCATCCCTCCACCTATCCTTCTCTCTCTCCCTCCTTTCATCCATCCATCCACCCACACGCCCACCAATCCATCCATCTATCCATCCGTCCATCTTTCTCTCCATCTATCCATCTTTCTCTCCATCCATCCATCCATCCATCCATCCACCAGTCATCATACCTTGTTTTCTGCATATCGACATGGAAACATAACATGAGCGAGTTTCTTGTCTTCCCCCATGGATCTTTTTCCAGTCTCATTCAACCAATAATATATGTTAGCTGGCTTAACTGGCAAATGATGTAGTAAATTCATCCATTTCTTCCAGTCATACAAGACAACCGCTTTGGTCAGGGCAATGGCCAGTTTTCTTTGACAAGCGTGGCCTGTTCTGGCATAGAGAAACGTTTAATGACTTGCAAGCATAACCTCTTGACTAGCGACGGCTTTTGTTCAGATGGTACAACTGTGGCTGGCGGAGTTCAGTGTAACGGTATGAATTTGTTCTGTCTCATTTCTTAATTAACAAGGCAACACCCGCTCGAATATCAGGCTCAGTCTTTGAACGTTTAGCAGTGCTAAACACCGATTCCATTTTAGGTCATCTCTTCCGCTTCGTCGATTTAGAGGGAGGAAGAGAGAGAAGGAGACTCACAAACAAAACCTATGCCCGCAGGATGAGAATTGCAAGTGTTTACATTGGACAGTTTGTTTAGTGAATGCAAAATACGATGTCCCTGAAAGCCATGTGTTAGTGCAGTGTCTGAAAGTGAAAGTTAAATAACAAAAAACAAAAGCAAGCATGAATAATAATAATATAATATACCTATATTATTATTATGTCAAGATGTAGGCTTGTACAGGGCCAAGTTATGATTTTATAGGCCCCTGGGCCACAGATACTGTGAGGCCCCCAGTAATAATTAGGCCTAAAAAAAGCACAAATTTGGCATTGTTGAAATTGGTTTATTCAGCTTCTACGACACAATTTCAACATTAGGCCCACATAGATGTTTTAATGAGAACGGCCTGCAATAAAAGCTATAAGGTTTTGATATTTGTAATTTCACATAATCTCTAGAGGCCCTCAGCTGGTGGGGGGCCCTGGGCTGCAGCCCATACGCCATGTGTTAAATTGTGAAGTTGCAGTACATGTTTATGTATAATTGAGTTAAAAAGTCTTCATGTTCATAATAAATAATAATCTGCAACCTAGTTTTTAAAAATGTTGCATTCATTTTGAGCTGCCTGTACCACTGAAAGTATTCAAGTATAACTTTTAATGTCACGTTTCAAATGTGTGGCAGTGGATTGAATTATAAATTACCAAATGTGTGCAACAGTAAACGGTGTGTGGAGTTTGTGGGCAGCCTGGGGTGAGTGCAGTGTAACCTGTGAGAATGGGGTTCGAACCCGCACTCGGCAGTGCAACCATCCCGCACCTTGGCATGCAGGTAGATCATGTGAAGGTGAAGACCTGCAACAAAAACAGTGCACTATGCCCATGTGTCCAGGTAGGTTCAGCAGACCAGTAGTTTTAAATACATGTAGATGTAATGTAGGCCTAGTTCTATTGTTCTGTTTTTATACATTATCCATGAACTAGATCTAGAATAGTTCTAGATTTCACAGAGATATGGATGGGGTAAAATTCACACGTAGATCACATTTTTGGAGAAAACTAGTTAGTTATGGCCTAAAATAATACAGTTTACCCAGTCTGTTGTTATTTCCATTTTGCTATTTACACCACTACAACAGTATACTTCT
Source organism: Onchidella celtica (assembly GCA_963931925.1). Lineage (NCBI taxonomy): Eukaryota > Metazoa > Mollusca > Gastropoda > Systellommatophora > Onchidiidae > Onchidella > Onchidella celtica. Next base: position 61,545,772 of record OZ007571.1, read on the forward strand.
TGTACAATTTCCTAGATCTGTTTACACACTACAACATTAAACTTTTCATACAATTTCCTTCCTGTTTCCAGTTACCCACTGTAACATTAATCTCTGTTACAATTTCTTCCTGTTTACAGGTACACACTGTAATATTAACTTCTGTAAACAGTTTCTTCCTGTTTACACTCTGTAACTTAATTTATACTAGTCTCTTACTTCCTGTTTGCACACTGTAACATCATAACTTTACATGTCTTACAATTTCCTTCCTGTTTACACGCTGTAACATTATACTTCTCCCAAAATTTCTTTCTTATTTCTACATTATAACATAGTTTCACTAACACTTACAATTTCCTTCCTGTTTACATCACTGCAGCATCATACTCCCTGTACAATTTACCCCTTCTTTATACCGCTGTGGCATTTTCGTGTTAATTTGTTTACATCACCATGACTCATTCTGTCAGCAAGTATTTCCTATTCATAACAAACCATTATTTGAATGCAGTCACCATTTGCTTTATTAGTTGTAAAGATTTCATACTTGTTCACACTTTTAACACAGTAGATGCAGAGAGTTTCACTGCTTTTGCATCTAACAGGCTATTTGTACAGAATATTTCTTTTTTCTCTGCTTTTCTTTCTTCCTATCTCATATAAATGGCACTATAGGCATAACATTTGCAAACAAAGCAACAGTAGACACTGAAAACATCAAGCATAATAGTGTTTTTTTTCATACTCACACCTACTTTAACAGGGACTCAAGGGAGCAAGATTAATTTACAACTCAGTTCGACAAACGGTATGGCAATACTGCGGAAAAACCTACCAGAAACTTCTAGCTGAATTGTAATACTACATGTCGAACTGCGCCACAGTTTGAAGTTTCTGCAGAAGATTGTTTTGGCTTTCACAGTGACCGAGTCCTCAGATGTTTTATTGCAGTTTATAGAGCATTGGAGAGGCACAAAAAGTCAAACACCATAATAAAAATAGCAATATCAAGGGCAGTTTAATAGAAGTTCGGTAATCGCAGATGGTTGAATTATTGTTGTTTTATTTTAACACCTCAACATCATCTTCTGTTCGAGATTTATAATATGAGGTTTTGCAGAGATATAGATCTCAAACCAATAACAGTTTGCTTAGCCTCTGACCCATCCAATAATATCTAGTGGATGGCGAATGGAATGGATGGAGTTCCTGGTCAGCATGTTCAGAGACATGCGGAAATGGCACTCAGGGGACGAATGTCAAGGCCACGACCATGAGATCAGATGGTGCAAGGACAGAGAATGTCCGAGTAAGTGTGTCAGAGTGTCTGTGTCATTGTCTCATACTCACAGATGAAACTTGTCAGATTTTTAGAGGCTTTCAGCCTCAGCGAAATTTTGATTCCTCCACTGGATGAAAATTTTCATTGATATCATCATATTGTCACCATTCCCTATGATGGAAAAATTTTGAGAGATCGATTTTTATATATATATTTAGCGTCATTCAAAGCCGCGTTGAATGATCTTGGTTCTGGACTCCTCAGATGAAAAATAATCAAATAGCAAACTTTCAAAAAAGTCATCATTGCTAGTCCAGTTGTGCTAAAATATAACAGTCTTTTGCCTCTCCTGAAAAGTAGTCAAAACCAATTACTACAATTTTAGAGAACGGTGACAATATACTTATTGCAATCAAAGATATGCTAAACTAGGTAAAAACAAGCCGAATGAAATAATACAGCTGCCATTTTCAAACAAATTGTGCATAAGATGATTTTTTTTTGTTTCTGTATTCAAAAGTGTATTTCATTCAAAATGGCACAAACTCAAGCATACTTTGTTGTGAGGCACCAGATTCCATGTGCCACAACTGCTTGACCTCCTAAATTGTATTTTCCAGGTTTTTATCAAGGCTGTCCCAAAAAACCTGATTATTGTGGGCGAGAGAGCATTCAAAAATGGACATAAATGCACTTTCGAAATCTAAATTAACAAACCATAATACAAGCTGTTTGTAAATGAGGCCTGTCTTTATTTACCACTCTTATTTCCTTGGCTCTATTACAAGAATTGTAAGATTTCAAACAAAGCTGTTTTGTTTTTTCTTGTTCAGTGAAATTACGTACTTTGTACACGTGCAGTTTTATGATAAGGGCAGCAGGGTCGTGTTAACATAATTATGGGCCTCTGGGCAAAGCAGTAGGCTGAGGCCCTTCCCTGTTTCATAAACCCATGTAAATTTGCATGCATCAGGCCCCAAAAACCCTCAGGACCCCTGTTCAACTGCCCGGTGTGCCCATGTGTTAAGATGGTTCTGAAGGGCAGCTTGATGTTGAAATTAACAAACCTGTATTAATGTATATTTTCTGCAAATATAATGCAGTGCAGATCATCATGCATAAAATTGCTTATCAATATTTTCCACCCTCATTTCATGAAATGGGTACATTTTGAAGAGCAGTTAAAAGTAAAATTAAAATGTTATTTTGTCCTGAATCAGTCGACGGTGTATGGGATGCCTGGATGACATGGTCAGAATGTTCTCTCACTTGTGGCTATGGGACTAAAACCAGAAATCGAACCTGCTTTGGACCATTTTATTTTGGGAAGCCTTGCAATGGATCTGAAGATGACCAAGAGCCTTGCAACACTTACAAGTGTCCTGGTATATCATGCTTTAAATCTTTCAGTATTCTTGCTGCTGGTGCATCAGCACATAATATGTACATAGGGCAAATTCCAATATGCTGATTGTCCTCAAGGTTAACTCCACCCCATATACTTTCTACAATCTTGAACCACTCATCGACATGTCAGCACGGACGTGGATCCCTCAAAAGCTACAGTATCTAAAAATCCCTCGAATGATTTCTACAGTCCACATTCTGAATTTATTCGTTTACAACATAGCAAATATTATTACATGATATAGACATCGTTATGATTTTGAGATGATTGAAGCATTAGAAACGCAAAAAAACAAAACTTAATATTATTGGTCAGAAAGTAAATGTGGTCCATAAGTGGAATTTCTCGTAGTTGTGAGAGAGTTAACCTTTTTGCATGTGCATTATTTCTACTTCCATTCTCATTATGAAGTGAAGTCCGCTAATTCTAAAAACAAAACTGATGTAATACTCATGCAAACAGGTACAAATATTTCAAAAGCAGGTTTTTAATCTGCTGTGCTATGTAGAAATGATGAAAATGCAAGCAGCATTCAGTCAGTGATGTTTAGGTAATACATGTAGATTAAAACACTCGTATAAAAAAGTCAAGCATTAAGAAATGGTCTGAAGTAATCAGTGAAAAAGGATAGATTAGATCCTAAGTTTCCTCCTTAGTAAATGTATACATCAGTGAAGTATCGTGCACACAGTCAGAACAAAGTGATCTGTGGTGCTTGTAGGTTGTATGTTAGCGATATCTTTTGTACGGATATTGAGGCCCTAATGCTGCAGGGAATTTCTTTTTTTTTCTTTCTGAATGAAACCTTAACTAGAGATTAGAACTGAAATTGTAGCTCGGTTTACATAAAGCTGTTCGACAAACTGGAATTTTAGTAATTCTGAATCATGTTCATAGTAGTCTGTGCTCAGTGCTTGTCAATTAGTGACCTAGATTTTGTGTTTTCATTCTGAGCTTTACAGATTCAAATTTTTATGCTTTTGATGTTTAAAGCTTTTCACAGTAGACATAGACTGCATGCACAAATGATTGCTTTCTAACATTATATAACATTTGATAGTCTAACATAGTATCTTGCTTTCACTAAACTAACAAAAAGGCTTATAGAAGCTTGTGTCACTGCATGTTGCTTTTGTATATTTATAGCTTATAAATGTTAATTACTGTTTTGGTTGCAGAGGAATACTAAGCCTTGGCTACCAAATTTGTCCATATATTTTGGAGAAATGACATCATAACACTTTCAGCTGTCTAGGATAGCCATCATAATAATATATTTCTGAATAATCTTGAAATTATTTTGGTGCTGTTTTAAAATATTTTTCTCCAATAAATGTATCTCTTAGACATGGCAAAACCTCATCATTGGCTTGCTAAGCATTTTGTCTTGATATCAACAAAGTTAATTTCTAATAATTATTAAATGTTTTTCTCATTTTTCATGCCACACATTCTCATTGCTAGTGATTATTTCTTGGCTATTAATACACTTCTGAAAATATGTGGTCTCCAAGCAATAGTTTTGTAGAGTCATTATTTCTAACATAGAATATCTAGTATATATCTAATAACCCAGTGCTCCTTATTGGAAACAGGTAATGTAGTGTTCTTTAACTCTTTGTGTGCCAGTAACCGATGAATCAGTTCTTCCGTTGGTCATTTTTGTCCCAATCACTGATGTATCGGTGCACAAGAATGCTAGGCTAGTTTGTTTGGGGAAGAAAGAAAATTGATTTTCTATTCATAAATGTTGCTGTATTTAAGTCTTCATTCATCTCCCCCACTATTTTCTTGCTGTATCGGCAAACGTAGAAAACTTCATAGCACACACAATAGTTAAATGTAGCACATTTTGATTTTAATAACGATTTCTTATTTATCCATAAAAAATTGTATAATGATGATTATTATTACTTGATGGGACACCCAGCATTGCAAGGGCTAAACCTGTTTCTGCCCTCCTTCTAGCTCCCTCTCTGTCCTTTCCTTCCTCCCTCTCTCCCTCTCTTGCTCTTGCAGTTTTGGAAACAATGAATTATTTAATGTAATCAATTTGACTACATGTAATAAATTTATTTAATATTAATTTAACTAATTTGAATTAGTTTTACAAGTTCATAGTTTTTGATAGGCAATTTACGTCATGACTATGCATTGGATGGTTAACATGAGGCATCTGACTATTCTAGTGGATGGAGAATGGCTACAGTGGGAATCTTGGGGGACATGCAGTCTCACCTGTGGGGGAGGGGAACAGCGACGAGTTCGTCAGTGTAAGCAGCCATTGCATGGAGGTGCCACCTGTGATGGTGTGGGTGAGGAGTCCAGGCATTGCAATGAGCACAACTGTCCAAGTAGGTGGTTCACTGACAAGTGGGTTTTGCCTCTATAGTCAGGTTTGATGAGTCTATGCACAGTACATATCATGACCCTAGTTCTTGTTTGTTCTATTTCTATTTTCTGAAAAACTGGAGGTCATTTAGTATGTAGAAGAGATGTAGGCCTATAACAAATGCATACTTTGACTTTTGTTTCAAATGCGTTGTGGCACTTTTCAGGCTGTTTGAGAGTTCCAATTTATTCTAACTCCTTAGTATTATACTATAGCTATAATAGTTTTAATGTCGAGTTGGAACAAACAAAAACTAAGATCGCCATATGATTTACCCTAAGTACAATAAAAGGATAGATTTGCATGGTAATGCTACCAAAGTTAAAGGACAAGCTTAAATTTTATGAAATTTGATTTTGTTGGGGTAGCATCTGGAATCTGAGGAACAAGCACATGTCGCGCCAAAACTTGAGAATGCAGTGTGCAAAATATTTCATGCACGAGACACTAGTTTGCCAGAAGTAATTCAATCCCTGAAAAGGAACTTTTTTTTAATACTCATCTTACAGTGTTTTTTGAATGAGACATTTTTGTGTATCTAGAGAAAAGGGACCCTGTTTGTGAATAAAAACCACTAATTGTGTTTCAAATTACATTGAACATCAAGGCTTTGAATAGATTCTATACCTGCTTCACCAGTACTGTGATCTAATGGCTATTAAAAAAAAATGATGTGTTTGATTGATGATGGCTTTTAACAGAGTTTATACTTGTATCATCATCGATTTAATGGCTATTGAAGAAAAGAGAATGATTTGTTTGACAGTTGACGGTGTATGGAATATGTGGTCTGATTGGTCAGACTGCACCGTCACATGTGCCTGGGGATGGCAGTGGAGGAACAGAACATGTGATGGGCCATATCATCTGGGCGCACCATGTGAGGGTGACGACAATGAAACCCAAACCTGCCATCCCAAAAATTGTCCAGGTAATAGATGTACTGCATGTTGTTGATAGTGCGGGTTAAGTGTATTCGTCAAAGTTTCAAAGTCTCGCAAAATTAAATTTTACTTCGAAAGATATGTGACAGCACGAATGAGTGTTACTCTGATGCATTTTGTCTGTGTTGTGCTGTGGATGGATGTATGGATGGGTGGAAAGATGAATGAGTGGATGGATGGATGGATGGATGGATGGATGAATGGATGGAAGGATGGATGGATAAATGAGTAGATAGATGAATGAATGGATGGTTAGAGATAGATAAGTTGGTAGGTAGTCAGGCAGGATGGAAGGATGGATGGATGGATGGATAGTGGGTGAGTGGATGGATGGATGGGTGAATAGCTTAGTTACTTGATATTTTAACATGAACTACTAGACAGAGCCCTCTGCCAGGGTATGTATTTCATCTACTTGCATAAGTTTATGTATATACGCATTTGAATAATTGAAGAGCGTAGAAACAAAATGAGACAAACACCATTGTTAATTATAAAATTAGAACTGTGACATGTCTCTTTAGACAAACACTAATTCTTTATCAACACAACCAGCCATTAAAACAAACTTCCTGATCCATGTTTTTTCTTTTTCTTCTTCTGTGACAATTTTTGAAAAACAAAATTTATGTCATGCCCTGATTTTTCAGTGGATGGTCAGTGGATGGACTGGGAGAGCTGGTCACAGTGTAGTGTTTCGTGTGGAGGCGGCACACGAGAGCGCATGCGTGAATGCCATTTTGGACAATTCGGTGGCCAGAACTGTACAGGAGATGGTGAAGAGTCAGGTTCCTGCAATGAGCAGCCTTGTCCAGGTAATGTGCGGACTCTGTTACAAACATCTGATTCACATATAGTATGAGTGCATTATTATGTTAATCATGCCTATACTGATTAATCTTCATATCTTCCATTTTACTTGGGATACACATGTCTGAGGAACTAAAATATTGAAAACAAGTGTTCTGGAACCAGTTGTCACAAATGTTGCATCCATTTATCATTTATTTATATTAATGCATAGAAGTGTGAATAAATCACTTGCTCCCTACTTGCAGGTGATATTGAAGTTTGGTCCGGCGTTAGATACTTTATCATGGATCCCGTTCCCCCCCCCCCACACACACACACACAGACACACACACACTCTTGGCGCACATATTTAGGAAAATGCCTGTGATCATTATGGTCTGTGAGACTGAAAGGGTTAAGTTTAAAAAAAATAACACATGGATTTAGAAATAAGAATGAAGCAGCATTTTGTGCTTAATATATCGTCACCATTCCCTAATACTGTAGTAATTCAGAAATTCAAAAAGGTGATTTTTATACATGTTCAATATATTCAAAAGCCGCAGCAAATGATCTTGGTTCTAGACTCCTAAGCCAAAAAAATAATCCAATAGCAAACTTTCAGAACCTCATAGTAACTATACCAGTTGTGCTGAAATAAAAACAGTTTTTTGCTTATCCTGAAAAGTAGTCAAAACCAGTTACTACAGTTTTAGGGAACAGTGATGATATTATCCTCAAAATTGTATGTAGTAATGAAAGAATTGCGAATCTCCTTAGTGGATGGCATTTGGCTGCCATGGTCAGACTGGGGTGAGTGCTCTCTGACATGTGGCAATGGGACACAGTGGCGGTATAGAGACTGCGAGGGTCCATTCCACGGTGGCCAAAACTGCACAGGACCTGATGCTGAGGGGCAACTCTGCAACACTCATTACTGTCCAGGTATTTATGTGATATTCACCGCACAGATCAGCTTTGACTTCAAACACTGTGTATTGTCAAAGTGCCATTTTCTCTCATGCTAAAGGTATCGTGATTGTCAAAGGCCAATAGCACACTGAGTCAAGTCTCTTTAACATCTGTTTTGACTCAGGGCATGAGATTAGTGTTTTTGCCAACTGAGTCAAGACAGTTTTAACTCAGCCTGTACTGGTGAGAGAAACTTCTTTTGGTCTTGCCAATGCCGGAGTTCCCACTGAAACTCAGGAGTTTACATATTACTCTAAAACTGAGACAAAACAGATTAGATTCAGTGTGCTTCTTGCCTCAGTGCATCCTTTAGATTTACAATTTAGCACATTATTCAATTGTCACAATTAACAGTTGGACACATGGCCATGAACCAGATTAAACACACCATAATTTGAAACTAAAATGTCATGAAGTTATCTGAAGATGTGAAGCAAGTCATTCTTTTTGTCACACTTCAGTAAATCTCTGAGGAAAGATTAAAGGGTTGCCTGGGGCCCTTCATAGAGTTTTTCTGAATCTCTTCAATGAACAGTAGATAATACTGATGTTTTCTCTTAACTTAGTCAGAAGTGAACAGATTTGATAGGACACTATAATAAAATAATTGATTTTACTGTGTGTGCAAATCATATGTCTAAATTGTGATACTGTGCTTTTCACGAGATGGAAATCGTGCCAGCTGTCATCATTGTGACAATCTTTATCATTTGTTTCAATTTTCTTCTTAGAAATTTTCTTACACATGCAATAGATTATTGTAACTTGCATTTAGCATCTTTACTTCACTGTCTCATGTCTATGAAGGGCCAGATTGCCTTTTTTTCCCCATTGCAACCACACAACACAAAACATCTCCTTGTAAGGGATAATTCTCAAACAAAAATCTTGAAATCACTTGTGAAAATAACCTGGCAAAAGCCTCACCAACAAATTTATAACTTCTCAGCCTTAATCGACCAGCTTGCCACAAAACAGTTCAAAACCCAAATAACGAGATTGCCAAAGAACAAAATGTTGATGCTGTTGTTGGAGTTTCCAGAATATTACATCTGAATGCTATGTTCAGTCAAATGGAATTTTTCTGTCATATTTAATACTATAGTCCGTTCACTGAGGCATGATCACAGAAAACTGCTCGTAGCGTTGCAACCGTTGATGATATTTGAATGTAATTTGGCGCAAAGTCTTAGATTTGGGATGACCCTAACCCAGATTTTTTGCTCCCGAATTATTCAAGTAATTTTCGAGTTTGTTTATTTGCGGTATATAAATAAAGAGAGCACAGAAGAAGAAATAGAGCTGTTCTATAATGACCTACAATCAGTAACAGACAAAATCCCAAGCAGAGAAATATGCATAATCATGGGAGATTTCAATGCCAAAGTGGGAGAGGGTGAGGATCTGGAATGTGGGATAGGACCCTATGGATTAGGAGAACGAAACGACCGAGGAGACATGTTAGCATCTTTCTGCCATGCAAATAAAATGAGCATCACGAACACTCTCTTTAAACACCCGATGCGAAGAAGATACACATGGATAAACCCTGGAGGCAATCTCCGAAACCAGATTGATTACATCCTGATTGACAAAAACTGGAAAACAACTGTGCTCAACTCAAAGACAAGGCCAGGGGCAGACTGTGACACTGACCACATTTTAGTGACAGCAAAGCTGAGATTGAAAGCCTATAGGAAGAGCAAGCCAAAACCCACCACCAGATTTGACACGGACAAACTGAAAGACCCTGAAATCAGCAATGCTTTTCAGATCGAAACAGAAAACCGTTTCTCAGCATTACTCAAGGAGTGGTCAGCAGAAGAAAGACACCCAGATACACTGTGGAAAGACATGAAAAGAATTTGGAGTGAAACAGCTGAATCGAAACTCGGGAAAAGAACGAGGAAAACTCCCAAACCATACATCAGTGAAGAAGTGATAGAGCTTGCAAAAAGAAAGAGCAAAGCCAGAAAACTTAGTAAACAAGATGAATATCATGCACTGAAGAAGGAAATCCAAACAAAGATCAGAAGAGACAAGAATGCATGGTTAGAAAGAGAGTGTGCAAACATAACAGAATGTAATACACAAAGAAAGTCAAAAGAAATGTTTGAACAAATAAGAAAAGTAAAAAAGAGGGATTTCCAACCACAGAACTTGAGTCTGAACAACAAAGAAGGCACAACACTGACAAACACAAAAGATGTGCTCTCAAGATGGCACGAATACGGCAAGATGCTGTTTGCGGACAACATCAGACCAGACCCGAGGGACCTCCAACAACCAGACTCACAACAGATAGATAAAGAACCAGAACCTCTCTTGGAGGAAGTACAGGCTGCAATAAAACAAATAAAGAATGGAAAATCCCCTGGATTAGACAACATACCAGGTGGACTCCTGAAACATACCAGCGAATCAGGAATAAAAGTACTCCACCAAATGATCTGCAAAATTTGGCAGACAAATGAATGGCCAACAGACTGGAAGCTACAAGAATTCGTCATGCTATACAAAAGCGGCAATGTCAAAGACTGTGGAAATTATAGAACCATCGCCCTCATCAGTCACACCAGCAAAATCCTGCTCATCATCATACTCAACAGAATGAAATCTAAGGTAGAAGAGGAACTATCAGAATGTCAAGCTGGTTACAGGACCAACAGAGGAACCGCTGACATGCTCTTCATACTACAAATAATGATTGAACAGATAAGAAGCAATGGAAACGAAGCCTTCATCACGTTCATAGACTACAGCAAAGCGTTCGACAGCGTTAAGCACCATCACCTGTTCGATATAATGATTAAGATGGGATTCCTGAAACACCTTGTGACCCTCTTCGCTGCACTATACCACGAACAAAAGGCAACGATTAGATGGAACAATGAGAACTGTCCATATTTCAACATCGAGAAAGGAGTCAGACAGGGTTGCATACTTTCACCTCATCTTTTCAATATTTATACTGAGCAGATCATGAGAAACGCAGACATAGAAGATATGGGAATAAAGATCAGAGGCCGAAACATCACAAACCTTCGCTACGCTGATGACACAGCTCTTATGTCAGATAACATCACCAGCATGAAAAGAGTGTTGCACAGAGTGGATGAAGCGGGCAAGACAGCAGGCCTACACCTAAATGCTAAGAAAACGAAAGTCATGCATACTGGAACAGGGCACCATGAACACCAGGAGATACTAGTAAACAAAACAGCACTAGAAAAAGTGACTGATTTCAAATACCTAGGATCACATAAATCGCAAGATGGAAGCTGCTCAAAGGACATAAAAACAAGGATAGGAATGGCAAAACACAAAATGGTTCAACTAAACAACATTTGGAAGGATAGAGGCACACCAACGGACCTCAAAGTGAACATACTTAAGTACTTGATCTGGCCAGTCCTACTATATGGTTGTGAAGCCTGGACACTCAAAAAGGCAGACATAACAAGATTGGAGGCAGCTGAAATGTGGCTTTACAGAAGGCTACTCAGAATAAGTTGGACAGAAAGGAGAACAAATACAAGCATCTTAGAACAGCTTGGCACCACCAGAAGAATAACACCTGAAATAAATAAAAGAAGACTTGCATACATCGGCCACGCGGCCCGAAACAAAAGCACGGCCCTTATGATATCAATCCTTCAAGGAAAGACAGAAACAAAGAGAAAACAAGGAAGACCACCCATTACATATCACGATAACATCAAGAAAGTCAGCCAGCTGGAAATAAGTGAACTAACTAGGAAAGCTAAGGACAGGATTGGGTGGAGGAGATTTTGTCGTGACATCCACTGTAGCAGCTAACATCGATGACGATGAAGCCGACAGGTGACAGGTGACTGTAATAATTTAACACATGGTTTTGAGTCCCACTAAAATATGGTACAGCACGTGATTAAAGTTAGTTTAAAAACAAACTCTCGTGATTGTTCACTGGTCGGCCAACACAGAGTCAGAGGCATTGTCAGAGATCTTTCAATTTCAGAATTCCTTTCATCGTGGATTCAAACATCAAAATCGATACGATGGGGAACATTGGAGAACAAGACCTTCAAACTGTCAGACATCCAAAATCTAACTCATACAGCATTGAAAACAGTCGGTGCAGAATTTTTCTCCAAGTGAGAGGACCATGTATCGCGGTTGGAGGAAGAATACTGGCAAAACGAGGGCCTCCATTTTATTCAACCGAATATCGTCATAAATCCAATGGAGACATCCGACTCAGAAAGTGACTGAGATGATAAAACATTAATAAACATCGAAAAGTGCTTGCCTGTTTTGAAATAAAACAAAACAAAACAAAAACCCCCACCTTTTTAGGGCTAACCTTTCTATTGGGCCTAAGGTTGTCCCAAGTCCACAGCCTGATCATTGTACCCACGAGGCCATGCTCTTGCAATCACAGGGACTCAGAAGGGAAAGGATGGTCATATCTCGTTATGTATATTTCTCACAACTTAATACAGATTGGAAAGCCTAGCTACTTTACAAACTTTATCTTTCACAGGATGTTACCGTTTAGCATAACTAGAAGGCTGTTTTCAATTGATAAGTAATGAATCTGTAGTAGCTTTATCTTACAGGAAAAGAACAATAATAATAATAATAATAATAATAATAATAATAATAATAATAATAAGTCATTTCTATAGCGCCTGATTCCACAGAAGAGTGCTCTAAAGCGCTTAACAGTTCTCTCAGTCACACAACACACATTTTCATCAACCTATACCTAATCACTGTCTCAAGAATGTTACATATCCTGCGTATACGCTTTTGTAAACAACGCTGTTTTAAGTTTTCTTTTGAATTGGATCAAGCTGTTTGAATGTTTCACATGGTCAGTCAAGTCATTCCACATTTTAGGTGCACACACTGAAAAAGCTCTTTCTCCCATGATTGTTCTTGATCTGGGCACTACTAATAAATTTGCTTCTGCTGATCTCAATTTTTTGGGTGGGATGTATTTTTCAATGAGCTCTGCAAGATATTCTGGTGAGCTTTGATTGAGGCATTTAAACACAATGCATAAAATCTTAAATCGAATACACTCTCTAACAGGCAACCAATGAAGGTTTTGAAGAACTGGTTGAATATGTTCTGATGTTTTTGATAAAGTAACAAGTCTAGCAGCCTTGTTCTGGATCTTTTGTAATCTATAAATAGTTGCCTCAGGGATACCAATGAGCAAAGAGTTGCAATAATCTAGATGACTGACAATAAATGCCTGGACCAGAATCTTTGCGGTCTCTTCATCAATACATTTTCTGATCTTACTGATATTCCGCAAGTGAAAGTGCATTGTTTGGCAAAGTTTTGTAACATAGGTTTTCATGGACAGGTCTGAGTCGAAATAGACGCCAAGGTTCTTAATGGCTCCAGATGTTACGTTGATGGTAGTACCGTCAAGATTTAAGTTATCAATTTTCACATTAGATCTAGAATTTTTTGCTCCAAGTAAAATTATCTCAGTTTTGCTGTCATTGAGTTTGAGTTTATTGTCAAACATCCATTGCTTGACATCCTGTAAGCAGTTCTCGATGGCCTGGATCCGTTGTTGCTCATCACCTTGGCAGATGGGAATGTACACTTGGGTGTCATCAGCGTACAGGTGATAATCCAATCCATGACTGCTGATGATGTCTGATAGGGGTGATGTGTACATGATGAACAAAATGGGCCCTAAGACAGAGCCTTGAGGCACCCCATAGATAAGTGGTGCTGATGGTGATGTTATTGCACCCCTTCCAGATGTTGAGGAATGAATGAGAACTGATTGTGATCGGTCAGTTAGGTAAGATTTAATCCATTCTAATGCCTTCCCTCCAATCTTGAAATATGATCTCAGTCGCGCTAAGAGTAGAGCCTGGTCAATCGTATCAAATGCAGCGCTGAGGTCAAGAAGAATGAGCGCCACACATTGTTTCTGGTCTGCATATCTGATGATGTCATTGTGGACTCGCAAGAGGGCAGTTTCCGTAGAGTGAAACTCTTTGTAGGCAGATTGAAATTTCACAGAGAGGTCATTGTTGGTAAGATGCACCTTCAATTGCATTGCAACCAATCTTTCGATGACTTTAGAAAGGAAAGCAATGTTGGAAACGGGTCGATAGTTGCTCATGTTGTTGCGATCGAGGCTGGGCTTTTTGAGAAGAGGGGTCACGAGTGCTTGTTTTGTAAATAAATAAATGCATTTACGTGTAAAGCAAAACCTCGAGTTCCTAACGTGATGCTACGCCACTGCAATTCACCACAGATTGTTACTATATTTAGGAATTTTGATCACACACAAGGAAACGAGAAGTGACAGATCATGTTGGAACACACATATACTGTAAACATCTATAAGTTTGGGGCCTATGAAATTGAAAACAAAGAAAAGATCAAAAGAATTTGCCGCTTTGAAAGAACGGTGCTGTGCACAGACTTCAAATTCAAGATTTGTAGGGTCATGATAAATGTAACACTGCATGCAAAAATTTAGGACGCTGTATTTCGTAATAGCTGAGAAAATCCAACTAAACCGTGATCACGCCTCGGTGAACGGACTATAGTTAGAAGAGTTGGTCAAATTCTAAGACACTGATGAAAAAGATCAAGAACTGAAGCAAAATATAGAGTGGCAGTGAGTTACATTTTTTTCTTTTACATACAAAAGATCTAAAGATATTCATAAATATACTTGAAATAATGAAATACAATAATCATCCTGAATTCTTTGTATCAAGGCATTAATTTTTCCTTGGTAGTTAGATCACCTGTATATAGGATTCTTTTCTGCAGCTCCTTCCTTATGCTTTCACATGTGTTTTTCCTGTCACTTCTGTTCTCTCTGTAGTCATTTTCTATCCTCCGTGCTGTAGAATTTCAGCCCTAATTGTTCTTTTGTCCAGCTAAAAAATATAGTCAAATCTGAATATCTGTTTTCCCATCTGGCGGATCCTCTCATTTTCAAATTTTCTCTTTATTTATCCTGTCTCTTCTTGTCTCTCGTAAAACATACCATACTTTCAAGAAAGAGAAAAAAGTGGAAGAACAACATTTCTTGCATTAATATGTTAGAAAGGTGCAGATTGATGAAGATGGCAATACAGAAAAATGGCATTGCACAGGGAGAAACAAACTGTTTATAGGGAAGTGAATCTGAATTTTAGCAGTAGACCATTCTACTACATTTCTACCACCGTCCTTGCTTCTGTCTCTGTGCCAGCCCAAAAAACAGCCCTCTTGAGGGCTAAAGAACAACCAGAGCAACAATAGTAACTGAGGAAACCAGCATATCAAGAAACAAACAGACAAAAAACAAGAGAAACAACAAAGGTACAAATGCCTAGGGCAGAATTCTGCTGTAAACAAACATCTCCAATGATGTTTCCATTTTTTTTTTTTACTTTAAATATATAATTTCCACCAGTCTGTTTGAGAGTGCAGGCATGGGTGTTTGGGAGTTTCTTGTGAGAGGTATGTTTTTTGCAATTTACAATGGTTTGCATTTTCTTTTTCTGATCTGCAATTTCTCTGAATGTGTGTATTGGATTTGATATGAGTTCTTCATCAGTGCCAGGTTTTTTTCTTACAGCATACTGAGTCTTGGTGTGTGTCCTGAATTCTTAAGGAACTGCACAGATTTTGTGTGTTTTCAGGCCATACGTTGCAATGAATGTGTGCTGTGATTTGCAATGAATCGGATGGTAATAATTTTGTTTATTGTACATAATTAGAGCATTTTATTCCAGTTTATAGTCTCATTTCCGAAGTTTCAGCCCATTTCATCAACTAGCTGTTTCAAAGATGTCTCCATGAAGCACAGAGTTGTATCTGTTAGGTGAGTTTTATATTACAGTTGCTTCAATGAGTGTTTCCATGTCAAGCCAAATAGAAGAAAAAAATTGCTGAACAGTGAACGCAACTATTTTCTCTATTTGGTGTACTTTACTTGGAATTATCCCCAACAAAGCACTTTCTTCATATTATCATCAGAAAATGTGTTTCTTACTAAATCATTACATAATAAATAAAGTGATAAATTGATTGCAGGCCAATGTAGCCTTCACTGGAGAAAGCATTAATTTTTATGCGAGCCGATTAGTTTTTTCTAATTAACTCACAACCAGATACTGTCATTTCAAGAAAGTTCCACAGAATTGTGCCGGTCCTGAATATTGATATATCATTTTAAACAAGCAGCATGAAAAGATTGGTGTTGAGACCTTTTTGCCCATCAGTAGTATTTTCTTAACATGTTATAAAATTTTTCTTCTTTTTAATATTCTTTCTTCAAGTAATTGTCAAAATTATGTTAATATTATAGTCAACAGATTAAGATTTAGTATTGCATTTAATCTCATTTCTATTGCCTTTGCTACCCTTCTCTGTTCATGATAATCTAAGATCAGAAAAATCTTGAATAATTAACTTTTTTCAACAGGTGGAATGGGCTCACTTTTGAAGAATTAGATACAAATTGATGACTTTAACTCTTTCCGTACTTTTCACCGATACATCGGTTCCTCCGACTGACGCATTTGGACTAATTTCTGCTGAAGTGCAGTAATAGTGGCATCAGTTGTACCACAAACAACAAAAACACTGGGAAGCTAGATGGACACAGTATCGTTGAAATGCCCAGGGGTAACAAGGAGAGTACTTTTTGCCGATGTATCGGTCCCCCCGACTGACGCATTTGGACTAATTTGGGCTGAATTGCAGTATGGAAAGAGTTAAGCTTATGAACCGACTCAAAAAATGAAATTAGTGATCATAACTTAGTTGCACAATGAAAGTAAATTGAAAATAATATTCTTTACATTTACAACCTATGTATACATGTAATTATTCTGATGCTTATTTCACTGCATATTCTTGTTTCAGAGCAAATAGTGACCTGTGGGACCAAACTGTACACTGTAAGATTTGAATTAGTTGGCTATAATGATTGATATAACCTATAACCACATCATACTCAATGTGTTGTTTAGGCAGTGTTCCGTTATGAAAGTATATGGACACAGTATAGTAACAGAAAGTTTGGCTTTTACCCTAGTTCCAATGGCAAAACTGTTTTCGAAAAAGGCAATTTAGTATTGCAACATGTTGTTATCCCCAGCACTGATATCTCCTAAATTAGTCTGAAGAACAGAAAGTTACTAATGTGTGACAAAGCCACCACTCATTTTAAATCAATTTCACCCACCATACTACTTTTTTGACCACTGAATTTAACATGTCAATAGAACATGTCCCCTGAAAATTAAGCAAAACAAACAAAAAATAATTGGAAATTGTGAAAAATAAAACTTCGGCTACAAATTAGGCATTAAAAAAAAAGGCAATATTACACTTAATGTTGTAAAATATCTTTCTATTTAGCACCCAATTGCTATAGCAGAAAAATGTCAGCTAGCTCAGCTAATGGTGTTCATAGATAATGGAAGCTGTTATTATTTTAAACAATGTAAATGAAATGGTTTTGTTAAATTTGGTGTTTCCATGGATTAATTTGCTATGGTGATACATTTGCTACCCATGATACTTCAGCCCTTCCCTGTTTATGTTCATAAATGTGTCCTTTTTTAGTTTTGCTTATTGGTTTATAAATTAACACCTGAATGTTCCCCTTGTCATGAATCCGTTAACTCATTTGCTACTTAAGCCGAATGTTCGGCTTGTGGATTTTTGCTTCGCTACACAAAGCGGAATATTCGGCTAGAGTGGACACCGATTTTCCGACACTAATATCTAAGCTCACTTCTTGAAATATTGATTCCCATCCTGGTTCATTGATTTTCCTTTACTTTAATGTCTAAGGTATTATGTCTTCTGTTTATACTGAGTCAAAGAAAAAAACATCTTTGAACTACGTCTACATTTCAAACCGGATAGTGTTGAGAGTTCCCGTCCACACCCATAAAAGTACCACAGGGAATAAGTTAAACTTTCAGGTGTGTCTTGTAACTACTCTGACTGTTTTAGTAATGATTCTGTTTGTGTTTGCTATGAAACTGTGTATTTATTTTGGTCATGAAATTCCTGGTAATTTTCTGTGTCAGTCTCTGTATAACGCTTAATCTAAACTTCCACCATGTTGATAAATGGCAAATGACCTTAAAGTACATATTATGAACTAAATGGTAACTGTGTCAGATCAAACAGAGACATATAAATGCAAAAAAAGTATGCTCTTAAGTACCCAAGCAAATTTTTGTCCAGTGAAATGATGACCGCCTGAACACTTTTATATAAATGCATGGAAGCTCTAATCTTTGCCTCTTTGCTAGTTTTCAAAATTACAATTGTTATTTGTCTTGAACAAATGAGAATATTCCAATTCAATCCAATGAAATAAAAGTGTGTTTTGTCTTAACCAGTATTAATAAATATAGGAAAATATATCTAACCTGACACCGTCTTTGCCATATTGTGGAGATGCAACCCCAAAAAAAAAAAGAAAAAAAAAATTTCTGGTGCATCACTTTCTTTTTTGTTCATTTTCCATTTTGTGACAATTTAAAGCAACTTGTAGTTGTAAGTTGTATGAAGTTATAATCTGGATAGGCAGATAGTGTACATTTTATTCTGTAAAATGTCATTAACAATGAATTTGACCTTCACTGGCCTGTGCACTCTTTTCTCCTCACATAGCATATCTGTAATCTTGATGTTTATATATATATATTCATATAATGCATGCTCATTCTAGTAATGATCTTGAAGTTTGTGTTTAACATGCTCATTCTAGTTATGCTGTGTTTATTGTATACATTGACCTGCATGTCCAGCTATGCTATTCAGTCACTTGTTAATCCTTATGAAGGAATTTGTAGTGCATGAAACCATTCAGTCATTGCCTCTCTTGTACCATCAAACTGACTGTCTTAATGCACTTTGGAAGTTTTTGCTTAACCTGTATAATCTGCAATATATTTTACAATTATAATCTGTTCACAGCTTTCCCTCTCTATAATAATATTTCAATGTTTTAGAACAGTGCAGGCAAGGAGTGCTTTGTACTTGTGTGCATATTGTCATGATTAAATACGACAGCAATAGTCAAGTAGAACATTATACATTTATTTATTTCAAACAATTTTAGTTTTGTGTAAGAATTACATTTAAAAAAAGGCAACCGTAAAAGATACTTTGTAGCAAAATCACAGGATATATTATAGTGGATAACCAGGAATAAATTTTTACAATTTCTACTTTTTGAAAAGGTTAAAAACATCAAGGCTGTTTTTATTCTTTGAAAGACATTAATTTGGCCATGTAATAATCTAAAATCATTTGATTCATAATTCATAGTGATGTCCAAGGCCCAGCTTTTGTAGCTTACTGTACAGCTTAACATGCAACCCAGATTCTCTTTGAACAACTTTCTCAAAGGAACTTGTTCTTCTTGTCGTTTGTTTTCTTGCACAAAGAATTCATGTCTTATACATGTCTCTTAATTACAACTCTGTGTATACATTTATTTTGTGAGAGACTGCTTACCTTTTCTAGGTAGTGGTGTAATCAGATTTGCCTAGAATTTTTTTCTTGTTTACTGAAACATTTTATTAGTAACTGATTTTTTTGTTGTTGTTTTGTTTTAGAATGAGTAAAAGTAGCATTAATCAATGAAGTAACAGTTTTGTTTATGAATTTACTGAGTCCACCAAGGTGAACAACATTGATAGTGATTCTGTTCATTCAAAGGAGTGACAAAACAGAGGAAAAATATTTTGAAGGTGTGAAACCTAAAAAAGAGAAAAGAAAAAATACATCAGGGGAGTGTCAATTCAAGGAAGGTCATTTCAAAATGTTTAACTCTTTCCCTACCACACATTCTGGGCAGTATTCCACGGTTGGACCAAGCTATATTTGAGCCACCATTTTGTTCCCTCAATAGACAATCAAAAATATGAAATTGTGTGAAAATGAATGTAGATTCAAAATATTCAGGTTTGAATGTACAACAGTGAATTGTATTTACAAAAATTGTGTTTCGTAAACACTGAATTGGAATTGAACACGAATTTCATGAGCCGCATTTTGTGGCTCGCGGTAGGAATCAGGATTTCGCTTGAGCCACAAAATTCGGCTCGCGGGAGGGAAAGAGTTCATGGTGTTTACTTTTTTAACTTTGTCAACTTTATGTATTCTGTTCATATCTTTTTGCAGTGGATGGTGTCTTTACTGAATGGTCCGAATGGACAATTTGCACGTTGACCTGTGGCGGAGGTCACAGGTCACGAGAGAGAGATTGCATTGGTCCATTTTATAACGTCGCTGAATGTGTGGGCAATTGGACTGAGGTGGAAAACTGTAACACACAAAACTGTCCAGGTGTGTACAGATTCAGAAACCATGTATTTTCTGCCATTGAAAAATGCACATGGCTTGTTCATGACCTTCATTATCTAATAATGTCCTAATTCATTTCCACTAAACTTTATTGGCAACAGTAAGAAAGAAGAAAGAGTGTTTTGATAGAGCGGTTGTACCTGTGGGTTTTTGGTAGGCATAGTTGTCCATATGGGTTAGGGTAAAAGTTGATATTGGGGTTAGGATTAGAGTTGAAGTTAGGCTTGGGGTGGTGTTTAGGTTGGTAACTGAAAAGAGTCAAGCTGCGATGCATGTGCTTTCATGGGGACAACAATTGTGTCTGTTAGAAAAGTGTTGTGCTATCCTTGCACAGATGCATTAAAAGTGTCCCAGAGATCAGGTTTCTGTAAAGCCAAGTTTTTATTTATTTTGAAGAAAATAGTTTGTGGAAGAAATTCCATCAGAGCTGATTCATGTTGCTGTAGATGAATCTATTATTATTTATCATATAACAAATTGCAAACAAGGGCGTTTCACAATAATGAGAGGCCTCACTTGGTAATAATCTTATTTTTTTTTTTTGCATAGACAATAAAGTTCTGTTTGAAATGTTTTCTTGTCTCTATCCACAGCAGGAGGGTATTGCAAATACACTTTTTTTTTTGCCCATCTTTTTTTGTTATAGATCTAGTTGTAGTTGTTACCAGTGTTTGTCCACAGAAAACGGAGTGCAAGTTTTACAGTATGCCCTGTAATATTTGAAAATCTTCTTAAATTTTTTTCCCTTCAGTTGATGGAAGCTGGAGGCCTTGGTCAGAATGGGAGACATGCTCGGTCACATGTGATGGAGGTGTGAGATGGAGAGACAGAGAATGTGACGAGGCCCAGCATGGTGGAGAAAACTGCACAGGTCCCAGTCAGCAAAATGAAACATGCAACACTCACCACTGTCCTGGTAAGGTTCCTCCAGAATTAGAATGGTTTATAAATGAAATATCTGGTGCTAGTCAGGATGTTATGTTAGAAACCTTGGTAGTGTCTTCATATCGATGGCCTCGGGCACAAACCATCTAAGTCCGTAAACAAAAATTTTTCAGAGGAAGGAAAAAACTGATTTAACCATAACTGTTCTCTTATAGCTATTTAGAAGTTTTGCCTATTTGATGAGTATCACCTCTAGGACTGTATGCTAGACTGGTTTAGTTTATTATGAATTCGTTTTTTATCTATCTATTTTAAGGTATAAAGCATTTAAAGAGTTGTCCGGACTTAGACGGTTTGTGCCCGAGGCCATCGATATATATATCGTCAGTTTCAGGATGAAGGGACGAACAGATAACAACAGCCGTACATCGAAACGGCAAGCACTTAACTTATCTGTATGACAAAGGGGCGGATAGGTCAAATTTGAGATAATAATTTACTCTTTTGTGGTTATCAAAGGTATATTGCCGGGTGCTTTACCCAACATGAGCAATTTTGTTAAATTTCATATAGTTTTTGTGCTATATAGTGTGACTTAAAGGGAGAAATTGATGATGAGAATATCGAAACATTTTCAAAACTGGATTTCTTGCAGCACTGAATTTGGCGGTTCACCCCTTTGTCATACAGAGAAGTTGAGCGTTCGCCTTTTTCTTGTACGGCTGTTGATATCTATTCACCCCTTCGTCATGAAACCGACAATATTTCTGTGACCGAAAGACTGCAGGAGAACTCCCAAATTTGTGATCTGAGTTTGGCATGGTTACCTTAAGAGTGTAAGGAAGCCAAGAGACAAGCCCCTTGTTTGAAGGGGGTTGCCTCCCTCTTCCAGGAGTTTAAATCTTGGCTTTTTTTTTACTCTTCAGTCAATTTTTTTTTTTCCATAGTTCCATGGGATACAATCTGTATTGATGTCTTTTTCAGTATGCCCGCTTCTTCGTTATTGTGCCTCATTTCATTGCTCTCAGTTTGGCAGTGAATCAGATTGCATCAATTTCAGTTTTACTTTATAAGCATTTTCCACATTCAGAGTAAACTGTTTTTCTTCTTGATGAACATTATGTTTACTGAATTTCTAAGAACTCTGAAAACCCAGAGAGGTGGGTCCCCATGGCCCTGCAGAAAAACTCCAAACGACAAAATTCTATTTGTCTGAAAGCCCCGTAACTCATTCCCTATGGTAACTTCTGTGGGCATGGACAGGAACCCTCAACATTATCTAGTTTGACATTCAATAATGGTTCAAAGATGTATTTTCTTTCATACAGTATTTCATACACAAGACTTATAATATTATACATGAACATCAAAATAAAAGAACCAGGATGGGATTCGATATTTCGAAAAGTTGGCTTAGGTATCAGTGTTGGAACATCGGTGTCCAGTCAAGCCAAATATTTGGCTTTCCGTAGCAAAGCAGAAACCCGCGAGCTGACTATTTGGCTTAACATACTGAATGACTTAACAAAAACAATGACACCTTTTTTTTTTTTTTCTTTTTAAAAAAAAATGTTCTGCTTTACTAGAAGTATGCTTAACAGAGAACAGAAAAATATTCAATAGCTCTATTTATTACAATCACAATATACGTATTTTAATACAATTATTTGTCATATTGGGATTTCCCAAAACTCTTAAGGGTTGTTTTTTTGTTGTTGTTTTTTTTAACTGGAAACTTGTCATTTTTAACGTCTTTGTCTACATTATTTATTGCAAGTAACACACCTGTCTTCTCCATTTCTTCATATAATTATATAATATCCTGTGCTCCTTTTTTTCAATTTCATGCTTACAGTTTGTATTCTGCTTTTTGGCACTAAAGCTTATGCTATTCTGCTTTCCGTGTTCTATCCAAGAAGTAGTTAGATCACTATGTCTTTCACAATAACTGTAATGGCTTAATAGTGCTCTAATCTATATATCTCGCTAGTCTGTGAAGCTGCTCTTGCTTTGTTTTGTGCCGTTTAACCTTAGAAAGTATGAATCTTAAGGTCCATAGACCAGTTTTACTTGTGCATTTGAAAAGGGAGTTTTTAACCCTTAGAAGATGATGGAGCCAATAATCAGCCAATTACTTTACAGTGAAAAGGGCAGTTGAGCCGATGTCATGATCTTGCAGCCAATCATAATGCTTGTTTCATAAAATCTACGGATATTATATACATATCAATGGCCGATCTTCCTGCTGTTGTAAACACATTATCAATTTTTGTTCTATGAACCCTCATCTTTCTAGATGGATACCATCCAAAATACCCCCCTGTCTCCAAAGGATTAAGCTTGGATATTACAATCACATCATATCTGCTCACTGCCTTTATGGCTATGTCACATCCACCAAAGTCCGTTCCCCAGAAGTTTAATGGTTAAAAAAAATGAATGTGTGTATACTAGTCTGCAGTAGGGGTCTAAATATTTAAAATGGCAAATGCATATCTTGAATTATAAATATTGTCTCAAACATTGTAAAAGAAGATTGTGATGGTGTCTCAGAAAACTCTTAAGTTGACAAGACAAAGTTACAGTTTTCTTATTTGAGTTCTCCATAATAATTTGCACTGACATTCACCTCCCAATTTCTGTTGCATCATTTCAATAACCTTGGCTGTCCTATTAGTGTTGCTAGATCCGTGGAAGTATCCTGAATTTTTATGAGTGAAATGAATTTGAGACATGACTGTAGAAGGAAACAGACTTTAAAAGGTCAAAAACCATTGTTCTAATGCATGGACTGTTAAGAGTTTATAACAAGAATCATGTTAGTGAATTACTAAAAGGATCAATTCTGTACCATACCTAAGTGCACCTGGGCTCCAAAATAAACAATACAGCTTTGCATAAAGATCAGCAAAGTATACTGTCTTCTGTGCAAAGCACATTAACCCAAAACTGTTACCATTAGAGTTAGGCACCCTGAAAGAACTGACATAAAAAACAATAACACTTTTTGCCCAGTATCTCAGTTTTGGCTCTTTGTGTTTTAGATGTGATGCAGAACTTAGCCTTTAACTCCATTCCTTAAAATCTTAATTGTTTCAAGTGCCACTGCCATTGTTTTGGGAAGTGATTTTTTTTATTTTTTAAGTTAATGTTATTTTTTGCACATAAGATAAAGTGATGCTGGTGGAAATCTCAACTTGTTCCTTCATTACATAGATCAAATAAAAGCTGAAATATTTATTGAAAATCTAAGACCTCCAACATTGTTTTAACTCACTTCCTCCAAAATTGGCAGTTAGGACAATCAGGCATACAAGGTACTAAATTGTGCAATCTACGTTCTGTGCCGGTATTTCATGACCTGCACCAAATTTTCAGTTGATGGCATCTGGCTGGATTGGACTGACTGGGAACCCTGCAGTGTTTCTTGTGGGGGTGGCAGACAGACTCGCCTTCGGAACTGTACAGGGCCTTTTCATGGTGGACAGCCATGCCAAGGTCCATGGGACGAAACACAGGACTGTAATACTCACAACTGTCCAGGTGGGATTATCTGTGGTGGCATGGATGTAGTTACTCGTTACAATGTGTCAAAAATGAAAAGGTTGCACGTTGCAAAGTCCTGTATTGGAACAAGCAGGAAATAAACTATACAAAAAAAATAATAAAATAAATTCCTAAAGAATTAGAAATGGAAGAAATATTAAAAAGGATTTCAGACATCATGTCCATCTTCAGATAAAAAAAAAAAATCAACTGGTTAAACAATTTTTGGAAATGAAAAAATAAATACCAAACGGTTTTTTACTACCCAACTCTGCCTGCTGAAGAAAGGGAAAGACCTCAATTAGACTGGCCATAAACAAATTTAATGTGCAACAACATCTAAAAAAGAAATGTAAAAACCACAAAACTCTATGTTGGCATTAAATAAAAAGAAATTATTCAGTGAATTGTGGAATGAATTAATGCTCATATTGTCCAATATATGGATAATGAAAAAAAAGAAAAAAATCTTTTTTTTAATAATAATAGTATTCTGAATTCCACAAAATCATAATGTGCTAATATTGAAAGTTCCAAACCTTGTTGTAAAGTACATAATGGAATCATCTGTGTATTCAAATGAGGTACACATGCCAAGGGCAGTGATCCTCTAAAAACTAAGACCTGATCTGAACACACTGTACATTCAACTTTTGTAATCTTTAGTTGATGGAGTTTTGTCCCCCTGGTCGGAATGGGCAGCTTGTGATGTTACATGTGGAGGCGGGATTAAGGACAGAAATCGTACATGTACAGGACCATTCTATGGAGGGAGTGACTGCGACGGACCTCTAGTTGACAACACAACTTGCAATACTCATGAATGTCCAAGTATGAATGGATATATTTGGCGTTCAAACATAATGAAAATTGCTTTATTGTGTTAGAGTAGAATGTGAAATGTCATTGTAATTTTGTCTTAAAACAATAGCGAATGTCTTGTTCAGGGATGGATTCAGACCGTCTATACTGTGCTGCGATCTTCTGTTAATGAATGTTTTTTGGTGGTTTTTTTTTCTATTCTAGCAACATTTCCAGGATCTGCGTTATTGTGCATGGCATTTTTCCAGACTTTGGAAAACGATCAGCACAGAAGGCTGAATCCACTCCTGGCTCGTTAATGATGTAGTATTTTATCCTAACTATTGTTTCTTTTTTTAATATTTATAATTATTTGTGAAGATATTTTGTGCAAAATGTTTTTAAAAAAATATCATGAGTTGGTTGAGGGATACAGCAGTTTAATACTTTTTTTCTTGATGTGCCAAAATCTCTCATGTTTGGTTTCATTTTTCCTCACACCATTGAGGCAGGCATTTGTTTTTTTGTTTATTTTTGTCTTTGATGAAATTAAACTTAAATCTGATATAATTTTTTTTTGTTTTCACAAACTACCAAAGATTTCTTTTCAAGATTTTCTAAACATCATCAATCTCTGTACGACTTACCATGATTAGCTTCACTACAAAAAAGCCCACTCAATGAAATGTTAGTACCAGTGGTGGCAAAGTGAGAAGTTGCACAATCGGTCTTTTATTCTTGGTTTCTTGCATTCTCTCTCTCTTCCTGTGAATACGAAGCATAAATAAAATTCCTAAATAGTGAAAAGCACAAAATGGTCATTATCACGCGATGTGCTGTAAAACCCAAACTCAAACTCAAACTCCTCTATTTCATCCTCCTCTCTCTCTCTTTCTTTTTTCTCTCTTTCTTCCTTCCCTCTCTCTCTTCCTCTTTCTCTCCTTATAAACCTAATAATAGGCCTGGTCACTTTCAAGACTTCAAAATAATGTTGCTATCCTATTTCCTGTGTCATTCTTTGAATGTTCATTGCTTCTAGTGAAAGTCTGTCTTCTAATCCCTGCTTTGCATTTGAAATTATAATTTGCTTATTCTATAATCAAATGCTTTCAATCTGCTGATATATTTAGTTCACGCTTATAGGCAAATGCTTTCCCCCACAACCCTGTGTTTTGTTGGCTTTAGTGTGACCGAGCTGTGTTTCTGTTTTGAAGATATCTTTTCTGCAAACGTACACTGTCCCATGTATACAGAATAAGCATGAAAATAAGCTTCACAAGGATTTGAGACTAACATTCAATTCCATAGTTTCAGGGGAGATATCAATAAAGAGTTTTGCATGGGGTGGGTTGAATGAGATTTTTTATATGTTGGCTTAAAATACTTATTTATGGCTGAAGAACAAAGCCTGAAATAATTATTTGATAATACATGTAATAGAATGACAAAACAGATGCAATCTCCTTTTCATGAAAACATGCACTTTTAATCTCATGTTTGACAGCATTAATAGTCTTGAAAAACTGTTAACATTTTAAGGATAAAACACTAATCAGTTATTTACATATTGATAGGTTGTTAGATTCTAATTTTACATTCATTTCTGTATTAAACACACAGTTTGTTTTGAGACTGGCGTGGGTCATAATCATGATTGTTATTTTTGGACAAAGTGTTTCCCATGCTAAACTTGTGAAACAACACAGGAAATCAGTAGTTCAATG
Organism: Onchidella celtica; assembly: GCA_963931925.1. NCBI lineage: Eukaryota > Metazoa > Mollusca > Gastropoda > Systellommatophora > Onchidiidae > Onchidella > Onchidella celtica. The sequence goes on from OZ007571.1 coordinate 61,572,860, forward strand.
TATGTTTACAAATGATGAAATGAAGATAACTTAGTGATATTAACTTGTTTTGAATCACACCTTTTAAATACAACAAATGTGATGCTGGTCAATATTTTATTGCAGTAATCTCTTGTCATAGTCTCATGTTTTAATTATACTTATGTCATACTGGTTGAGCTTCAAGATTTGTTTTTGGTACATAGAGTATTGCCTTGTGGAGCTCATTTTCTATGTTCACATTCCTGTGTAAATGAATCCTGTTACGCATTATGCAAATGTATGTATGCGATTGTGGAAAAGAATATCTATTAATAATGAGAGCTCTCATGTATTTTTCATTGATTTGATATGGATGTTGTCAGGGGAATGTAATCTAATTATAAAGCCAAAAAGAGAAAATACTGAGTTCTGTTCACTGGTCAGATATAGCTTTCTATGTAAAATACTTAACAATGGCTTTAGATAATTACAGGGTATACACTGGTAGTGTTGTCTTTGGCAGTGTAATACTTGGAGTTTCCTTCATACCAGTTTGTAATAGCTTCTAATAGGCCATAATGTAACCATTGTATGAGACTAAATTTATCGTCATATAATGTAAGTGAGGTGGTGAAATTTCACTCCCTTAGTGGAGTCATACATTGTTCCTAGTATAGTGAATCACTTAGCAGCTTTCAAACTGTTTGTGATTTTGTGATTTCGTAGCATATTGACTTTGATGTTTACAAGAATGTTTCCTTAATATATAATAATTTCTTGAATATACAGCACATTTAGATAGCCCATTGTCCCAAAAGTAGGGCCACTTGTTTACATGTGGTTTACAATTCAGATTTAGATATTTATCTACATTTGATCCACAGTGATATGTACAGTTTTCACAGTGTTACATTGTTTCCTACAGTTGATGGCATCTTCACCAATTGGGGTGAGTGGGGTGAATGTTCGACCACCTGTGGGGGAGGAATTGCTTGGCGGAGCAGAAACTGCATTGGACCTTTCTATGGTGGTCAAGACTGTGTTGGAGCCTGGGATGATAATACAACTTGCAATGAGCAGCCTTGTCCAGGTAATAAAGTTTATAGGACAATTACAGGGCTAGTCAAGTATTTGTGTTGGCACCCAACAAATTTAGGCTCTTCGTACACTTTGGTAGTATGGAGATATTTATATCACCAAATAGGTTATTCGAAGCCCTTTGATTTGGAAAAAAAAATATATTATTGTAATTTAATCAGCAGAGGTGGTGTGGCCTCTCAAAGACAGGAAGTGACAAAACCACAGTTTTGAGAAAAACACTTTTAAAGTTTCAGCTTTTTGTCAAAATTATTGATGGTGACTCTTTTCAAAGTCAGTTTTGAGGCATTTGCCCTTCACAAACAGGATTATCATTTGGAAAAGGAATAGGAAAGAGGTTAAACTTTTCAAAAATACTGAAAACGCAAAATCGATAAAATTGACCCTATGATACCTTATAAACAATTTTCTGGAATCAGGTAGTGCTGAAATGTGCCTCATTTTGACAGGCGGCTACACTATTTTCTAATTCTGTTTACTTAAGCAAGTTTAAATTATAGTAAAAACTGGCAGTCTCTAAGGAAATGGATATTTGGTTATTTAAATTAACTGCTTTTTATGTCAGTGTATTCTTCTGTACTTGTATACATGTTATTGCATTTCTTTTTCTGCACTCATGTGGAAAGCAGATTTCCATTGGGACATTTAAAGTGTAACTTCTTATTCTGTTCAACAGAAGCAAAAGTAACAAAATGAAATACACACAGGCAACTCAGTTTCTCAAGCCCTTATGGTTGTTTTCAGGGATTGTAGTTCATTAACAAAGCCAACTAGAGAAAATACTGAGTTGGGGACACGGTGGTCTAGAGGCAAGATGCTAGCCTGTCATGCCAAAGGTACCGCGTTTAAATCCCGGTCGCTGCAGGCATGTTGAAATTTTGGGTTTTTTCTCATACTTTCTTGTCCCTGATCCTGTGGTGGGTAAGATTGAGCACCTAGTCTTCTCGGATAAGGAGGAAAAAATTCAGAGGGCCTGTGTGCACTTTGCGCACATTAAAGATACCTTGGCAGTTGGAAATTGAGAAGAGCAGGCCGAACAGGCCGCTGCCCAGGCAAAATTGAATAAAAATCTACGTACTCCCTTCCCCTCCTCCCACCACTCCCCCCCCCCCCTCCCCCAAAAACAACAGCCGACAGGCGCTGTATAGTGGCGATGACGTGTCTGCTCCAGTTGTAACTGGGCTGCAATGACACTAAGGCAAATTTCCCAAATGGAATTAAAGAAGTATACAAAACACAAAAATACAAGTACAAAAAAATTGTTCAACAGATAGCTTATGATGTAAAATGCCAAGGTCCCCTGCCCTAACAACAACCAAACACTAGTTATGTCACATGGGCCAAGCAGAAAAGACCAAGAGTGATTTGGGTGGAAATAAGGGTTTTTGGTTGGTTATTATTCCTTTGTATTTCTTATTAGTGTTCAAAAAATGTTTTTCATGAATATTTTAATGCCTGAATTAGTTACATATGATTCTGTATGACCAAATCCAACAATAGTTGAAAACAAGCTTTTGAGAAAAACCCAACAAACTGAAGGTAGATCAACTGTCATGGAGAATGGCTCACATGGGTGAGTGACAAAAGTGAGGCAACCAATAGGCCATGAATAAACTCAGATTGATCATCAACTAACTAGTACAAAGCACACTGTTTGTCTCACTGCCGGGGAAGGTCAAGGTCATGAAACTTGAGAATTTATGGTAAATCCAGTAAAGGCTATTATCACTTTGACATTATGTCACAAATGGCAAATGTTCATGTAGGGTCTCTGCATTTAACAGATGTTTATCATATTTATGGGGTTCACATAGACATACTTTACAGTATGAGCTTTTTCCTGTTAGATTTTAGATATTAGATTTTTAACTTCACTTTTATTTGAGCTTGATGAGGGCTGAAGACTAGCCCAAAGTGAAATCATGGAAAAACTGTGAAAGGCGCAAAGTGGCCGTTATCGTGTCGATGCGCCATTAAACCCAAACTCAAACTCTCATTTTTTTTCTACTTTAGAGGATGGTTTGTGGATGCTATGGTCTACCTGGACTGAATGCTCAGTGACTTGTGGGGGTGGAGAACAGTCACGTGACCGAGAATGTAACGGAACGTTGTACGGTGGAAAGTATTGCGAGGGAGACCACAATCAAACAAGAGAGTGTAACATTCATCATTGTCCTGGTCAGTTGAATCGTTCTACATGCATGCTATTTCTGTTTTTTTCAGTAACTCTCATTCATTTACATTAGCGACTCAAAACAAAGATTGTGTCATTCTAAAACTCAGATACCTGTTATTAAATGATGTCTCAGCCATTTGGTATTACAAGAAAAATGTTTGAAGCTTCAGTTTCTTGAGCAACACTCTGCACGCATACCATTATTTTTATTCAACTCTCATTCATTTCTATTTCAATCAGTGGCTTAAGACAAGAATTGTGTCAAGTTAAACACAATTGCCTGTTGTGAAATGACATCTGATTTTGTGCGACCAAAAAATAAGTTTGAAACTTCTGTTTCTTGAGCAGCACTCTACGTGCATGCTATTATTTTTCTTCAACTTCCATTCATTTCTATTTCCTTAAGCTCCTCAAAACATAGATATCTGTCATTAAATGAGATCTGTCCTATTTAATAGCACAAAATAAGTTTGAAATTTCAATTTCTTAAGCAGCGTTCTAAATGCGAACCATCTTTCTTGAAACCTCATTCATTTTATCAGTGCCTTAGAACAAATATTTTATGTTTTCTGTCAAGCCAAATTATAGTGCAAATGAACATTGTTACAGGAGATTTAATTTATTGAGCAGTAAAAAAAAAATGCAAGTTTCAAATTTCAGTTCCTTTTGCATTATTCTCCATGCATGCTAACGATTTTATCGTCTTCTAATTCCCATGGATGTTTGTCAAAGGCTCAGAGGAAATAATTATGATTTATGTCGAGCTGACATGCAACTTCCATTGCCATCATAAAATGACAAGTAACTTATTGCATGCAAAATGCAGTTTGAATTTTAAGTATCTGCGGCGGTATGGCATTGTTCTACTTGCCTAGTATCCTTTTCTCTCTTTTTTTGTAAATCTTTCTTATTTCTATCAAGTATTAAAGTAAATCTGTTATATGTCCAGCTAAAGCAGAGTAGTCTATTATAAAATGTCATAATTACACAACAGAATTGGGACCAGTGTCTGTAGAAACAATCTGTCTTTCTTACTATGTTTTGCATGCATGCCTCTTCTGCTTAGATTTAAATTTGAATAATATTTCACATGTAGATTAGCAGTATTGCAGAATAATCGACTGTTTTACGTTTGATAGCAGTGACAACATTGCTTTATGCTTGGATTAGTTTAGTTGCACTTTTATATTTGGCCATGTTCCAGTGTAATTTCTTTATTTCCTGATTTTTATGAGTGTCAGTTTTATATATTTGCATCAATGGAAACTCATGAAAATTGATCATTGCTTGAAAAAAAAATTTTTTTTTAAATTCAGGGGCTTAGTTCTGTATCATGCCAAAGTCACAAAAAGCGGAAGTGGAGAAATTGAGCATAGATATCTTTTATATTTGTTACAACTCTGGAAACCTCAGCTCTTTCAAGTTTATCTCACTCTAATAATAACAGTCCTGGCTTAAAGTTGCTTTGCACTGAAGACAGTGTTCTCACTGATCTATTTGTTTGTTTCAGAGTCCAGGTGGTTTTACGCATGGTATAGGACTGATCCTTTCAATTGATTGACTTTTATATAGGCTGTTGTTACCTGTGCGTATGTACCCCAAGCGTTTTGCTCTAGAGACGCTTATTAATATGTATATATACCCATCCCTAACCCCATCCTTGTCCTCAACCCTGAATCTTAGTGAATCCCTAACCCTGTCCCTCACCCTTCCAACCAAAAATGGGAGGAAAGCGAAAAGAAAATCTGAAAGAATAATTAAGACTGTCACTAGGAGTATTTCACGGGGAGCTCTCTAGCTCTGGAGTAACAAAAGGCTTTAAAATAAGTACCCCTAGCACAAAATACTTGGAGTATGTACGTGCAGGTAACAACAATCTTCGATATTACACAAAGGAATTATTGCCGTAATTTTACGGATTATATTAAATGACTAGTACAATTGTTGTCTGATATAAATCACAATGTAAATAATGTACAGTATAATATAATCAATATACATAAATTTTTTTTTAGTCTCTTACATTGAAACACATCACACACACTTTTCAGAAAATTTATTGTAGATAAAGATGCTCATGGGAATGTCTTCCTTTTTATACCAGCACAACTTTGGCAGGATATAGACTGAGGAAATCTGTAAGGCTATGCAAGTTCAGGATAATCCTGACAAATGAATGAAATACAAAAATGAGAAATAAATAGTTTCTGATCTCACTTGGGATTTACGTTATAGTTGCACACGGAATAGCTGTTAACGTTGATTCCTCAGTCTCAGATAACAGCTAAACTAACAAAGGGAGGTAACACTGCTCAATTAGAAAAACATAATAAAATGACATAGAATGTCATTAACTGGTTACATTTTTGAAACAAGAATTGTCCTAAAGCTTATTTAAACTGATGTTTAGATCAGTTGGTTGTATATTCACAAGGCAAGTACACAAATTTAAGTGTAACTTTGCTCAATTAGAAAGATCATAATCACGTATTTTGTAAATTGATACAATGTTGAAGTAAGAAATTGTTCACAATGTTTTGTCTTGTATTTGGATCAGTTGACGGCATATTCAGTGACTGGGCTGACTGGAGTGAGTGCACTTTGACCTGTGGCTCAGGCACGCAGTGGAAAAACAGGTCCTGTATTGGACCTTTTCATGGTGGCAAGGAATGCGAAGGGGACTTTAATGTCACCCAAAACTGTAACGAGCATCCATGTCCAAGTAAGAACATGTTGGACTAATATGTGGATTAAGAATTTAGCACTTCTTTGATCCATCTCATTGTTCTCTGAGTATTCAACACATCGTAACTGCTGCACGCTAATGGCATACGTCATTTTTTAAACTTTTGAGATATTAAAAAAAAAAAAAGTACGTCTTTTGTGTAATTTGGTGACTTACGCTATTATAATTCTTTTGGATTATTACATTTTCTTATTGGTGCAGTTCTTTTTCTATAATATTGTCTGATAGCCCTCATGCTCAGGAAGGCAGTGAACTCTCAGTTGCCTTTTGGCATAAGTCTAATATTCGCCATTATTGTAGATCAGTGGCAGCATTCTTTCTTTCTTCTTTTCTTCAACCCACAAGCCTGTTTGTAAGTCATGAATACTGAACATTCAGTGTCATCCAAATATTATGCATTTGTCCTTGCTTCAATTCCATCGGTGCATCTGATTTGTGGAAACTCTCCCTTGTGGCACCATGCCTTCAGTCCTCTCTCCTCCCAAATTTCCATTATATCATCACTGCTCTATGACAGTGTCTTGTGTCAGACTTATGCCACTTGGCAACTAACGGTTCATTGCATTCCTGGGCATAAATGCTATCAGAGAGTGTTATAGAAAAAGAAATGCTTCAGTAGGAAAATGCCATAATCCAAAAGAATAATAATGCTGTAAGTCATCAAATGGCAGGAAAAGAAAAAAATACAAATAGAAAACCGCATTTTTTAATATGAGTAAGTAAAAATCACTGTTTGTAGGTTTGTGGCTGTCTTGGAGTTCTTGGCATTAATTTTGTAACTGGCTTTTATTTTTATAAGATTTGTGCATGATGACTGCATTTAACATCTTTATTGATAGTATGAGTAACATCTCTGACCATCAATTTAATCAGTTGATGGCTACTACTCCGACTGGTCTGCTTGGGGTGAGTGCTCAGTGACCTGTGGAGGGGGGTCACAGGAGCGCAATAGGACATGCATAGAGCCACTACATGGAGGTGCCGATTGCCAGGGACCTGGTAATGAATCTCAAGCTTGTAATACACAGAACTGCCCAGGTAAGGTTCCTCTTCCAGGACTTAAGTTAAACAGATGCACACTGATAAAGAGTTTTGCATTGTTTTGGTGATACCAGCATTTTATCATTGTTCCTACAGACACCAGTTGAATATACCCTTAGAAGATGATTAGGACTGAAGGCCAGCCCAATTATTTTACAGTGAAAAAAACAATGGGGCCTGACGGTATTATAGTGAAAATGATGAATGGGCCAATGATCATCCCATTGACAAAGCAGGCATGTCATTAGTTGTGTCATGGTCTTGCAGCCAGTCGGAATGCTTGTTTCATAAAATCTATGGATCTATGCACATCAGTGGCAGATTTCTGCTGTTGTAAATTACATCATTGCTTTTTGACCTGTGAACAAAAAGGGTAACGTCGAAAAGGCCCCCGTCTCCAAAGGCTTCATAAACCAAAGGTCGTGAAGTGGACACATGTGACTGGTGTAGTTTTGTATGTCATCTGTTTTAATTTTCAAACTTTTTCAGCCTTAGTACAGATAGAAACAGCAGAATAAAAAATTGACAATGATTTATGCTGCGAATGTTATTCTTAATCTCAATGAGTATAATTGGAAATTAGCGTAAAAAAAAATAATCTACTCATGTGGATGGGAGTCTTGTTGAGATGTGATCTAAGCTTTGTTTCCTTTCTAGATTATGTATCAGAATTGTTCATGGGACCCTTCTGTCATAGCTTCCTAAATGGAATATTACAAAGTGAATTTCTGAAGATGAAAAGCCGTCTAAAGAAACTACATTACAACCTCATCCTCTTCATTAACTCTCACAATACGATACATTGGCTAAGCTATAAATACAGGTTTTTTCCCAAGGTTTTTAAGTCCTTTTTTTCTTCCTGAAGAGTCATGGTTACTATGAAAGTGATAGAACATTTTCTTCTTATTTGTACAAGATTTCTTTCTTTCCGTCTTTCTTTCTTTCTTTCTATCCATTTATCTTTCTATCTTTCTTTCTTTCTGTCACTTTCTCTTTCGTTTTTTCTGTTTTTCTTTCTTTCTTTTTTTGCTACACCATATTTGAATTTTTGCATTGAGCCTCACTACAATCATACAACTTTTCTGTTTTTTATTATTATTGTTATTTGTTAAATTGCTCAGCACATACCTGCTTTTGATAATGATTTTAAGATGAACTATTATAAACACAGCATCTATTGTTGTCTGTTTTTTGTATCTAATTCAGGTCACCTATTAGAAAGCAATTCACGCAGTAGCTGACATACATGTCACAGTAACAATATAATACTCTTGTATTCACATAGCCATATTCTTATGCTGCAGTCACAAGTTTCTTGATAGTGCTCTGAAATTGTATAGCTGAATTTGTATCCATTTAGAAGGCCAGAATGCTTCATTTTTTGTCATGTGATTTTGCTCTACCAGTTTCAAACTTGCAGAGCTCAAACATGACTTTTCATGGCAATGTACGTTTAAATAATTTAGTTGTTTTAATAAAACTAGTTGGCTTGCTGACTTGGGGAAATACACAGATGTGATGAGTTTTGATCACCCTTATGTAAATTAAGGCGCAGAATAAAATTGCCCATCATACCTATTAATTCTACTTGAAGAAAACGCATCCTTTTCTCCCAGCTCTAAATGTTGGAACCCGTTCTTCTGTTCAACTTAGTTGTGCCTCAAAAGGAAGGAAAATATTGAAACTAGAGCAGACTTTAAGACCTTTTAATATATGCCCATGTACACCTTTACATCTTTCTATGCGTAACATAATATTTTGTAGAATTTAAGGCTCATTTGTTAAAAAGTTTTTCATGATTACATTGGAGGCCTACCTTCCTTTATAATATGATGTGATTCTCTAGTATTGCATCATATGAGTTGTGATAAATTGCTGACAGAATAAGAATTTCATGGCCAGAGAGGCAACAGATGGATTGTGAGTAACCCAGCGAGTTCTTTGTTTCATGAGGGTCTCAGCATGATAATGACCCTAAGACCTGATCAAGTACATTCTCTAATGTCTTGGCTTTTAATTATGTCAGGATCTTGAGATGATTGAAAATTACAATGTATTTTAAAATCAACTGTCACCACTTTAACCACTCTGTTTTGCAGTTGATGGCTACTTCACGGACTGGGCGGAGTGGAGCATCTGCTCTGTGACATGTGGAGGCGGCACTCAGTGGAGAAATAGGACTTGTGTCGAACCATTATATGGTGGGCAGGCATGCCAGGGTCCTGAGAATGTTACCCAGGACTGTAACACGCAGCCTTGCCCAAGTATGTAAACTACAAGTCTCAGTCTTGGAGGATCACAGAATCTACCCACACAATTATCTATCTACCCGCTTGCCTGACTACCTACCTAACTACTTATCTATCTCTAACCATCCATTCATTCATCCGTCAACTCATTTATCCATCTACCCGTTTATCGATTCATCCATCCATCCACCCACACACCCACCCATCCATCCATCCATCTGCCTGTTCAGACATACCTATGACAGGCTATCGCCACACCTCCACCCACAAAGCCTTTCTATTTAATATACATTTATTTCCATTTACTCCAACGTCCACAGTTGATGGTGTATGGCTAGAGTGGTCACAGTGGTCAGCCTGTAATACAACATGCGGAGGAGGACTCCAGGAGAGAGTCAGGGTTTGCCAAGAACCTCAGTTTGGTGGTAAAGCCTGCGAAGGTGTTTCTACAGAATATCTGAGCTGCAGCGAGAACCCTTGTCCCAGTAAGATATACTCTGACAAAACAGTATATTGGGTAGTTTACTTTCAGTTTGATCATAGAGACAATACATTATCATAGTGATAGTTTTATTGATATGCTTTAAAAGATGCTTAGATTTTCATTGTTTCATCTGTATGTCCTGCAGATACTGTTTAGTTTTCAAATGAGACTGGTGTGAAATGATTGGTATAGAAATGCACAAGATGTCAGTTTTATAGTCACTCACAAATGCAAATAGCATAGAAAAGACGGATAAAATTAGGTTGTAATTGTGATAATTTTGCCATGTTTTATTAATTGTATGTGGATGATTATTCAGGCTGTGATGGGAATGAAACAGATTTCAGAATTTGTTTGATTATTTGTTGCATCCATCGTTCAAAATGTACATTATACAATTAATAATTCTGTCTTTTATAAAATGTTAAATGACAATTCTTTAGGCAATGTAAGACCTATTAGAACTAATTTCACATGGTATATTTTTGAGTTTCTATTCTGTCCTGTGTGCTCTCTGTTACACCCTAGTGTGTCTTTCTTGATAGCTGTTGACTTTTGTCAATCTATTTTCAGGGAGTAATGATGTCATTTATAATTTTCAGTGGCAGATAACTAAGAAAATTTTGTTTTATTAAGTACATTTACATTCATGCTGAGTATGTGTTGTGGAATAAAGCGAAGATTTTAGAATTTTCACCTGACCTTACTTTCCAGTATCTCGGATACGAAACACCCATGCAAGCCATGCCATGTTGATCAGTTAGGGGGGTGAAATGAATAGGCATTTTGCAGGAACCTTACCTAGTTGCAATGCCCTGTAACTTAAAACCTCCATACAGTGGTCAAGAGAGTAGAGCATACCGCTTAATGGATAGAGGTTCCAGTTTTGAATCCTGTTTGGGACAAGATCCAATCTTACTTATTTCTCACTGTGTTTTAAAAGAAAGGAGCCAAAACCTGGTCTCCGATGTAGCTTTATATTACACGGATAAGGAATGATAAAATTGTATGTATTTGCATGCAATTGTTTCAGAAATGCCAAACAAGTTGGATTATTTCTGTAAAGTTCAAGTCAGATTGTCGACCATTTGTAATAAATGCCCATCCTTCTTGAATCTGTCTGCCAGTTTCTCCCTTTCTCCTTTCTTTCTCTTTCTCACACACATTTACTAGTATGTTTTAGCTTGTATAATCTTGTTGAGTAGCACGTTTATTTAGTTCCAACCTGGATCAGATTTTGTTTAGTGTGCGGTTGCTTGATCGCTTAGCCAATAATTCTGCAATGCTCTTGTATAGCTTTTAGAAATTGCAAAATGCAATGCAAAATCACAATTCTGGCTTTTTTTTTTCATTTGTATGTAAGTTTCTAAAGTTGCACACAAGGAAAAGCCAAAATCTTGGCAATATTGATGATGTAATTCTTGACAAACTCATAATAATTATTTTCTAACAAAGAACACACTAGATTTAAAACTTGTCGGGTATTGTTGAGTTGTTAATTTAATTTATAGGGACTATACTTCTTTTCTTTTGACTCTTTTCCTACTGTCTTTGTGTGCAATGTTCGCTCATCACACCAGCTTTCAATATGAATGAGTGGACATGGTTCATTGTTTTAGTTTAGAACAGATATAGCTGCTATAAATTTTATCTGTATTCTGCACCATGTTTACAATACTGGAAAATACATGTTATTGTCATCATTGTTTATGCTTTCATACTTGGAAATGGTGATATATATAGTATGCTTCCAACTCAAACACAAATCTGACTCACCTGAAAGAAAAATTGCTCCCTATTTTTGGCTCGCGTACTCTGTAAATGATGTGTTATGCTTCCAATTCTGACAACATGCAATATGTTGGCTATATGCTTTATCTGCCCAGTCTTAATACACAATACAGAAGAAGACCCTTTGGTCATGCCAACATCAGTCCTAATACATTTATATTCATACATCCACACTGTATGAAGTAAAAGCAATACAAGTTGGTCAAGTTTGGAAATATTGGGGTAAGGTCAGAATACAGCTCTGAATATCAGAGTTGGTCCATATTTAAAAAAAATTTTTTTTTGGGTGTTTTTTTTATGGGGAAAATAACGAGGCTAGTTCAAAGCCAGAATGAGTTATTTCATCCATAAGTCTTCCTAACAGGTCTGCTAGATAGTGCAATTTTATACCATTGTTTAAAATTGACATTGAATGTCTATCATTATATGAGTATATTGTCCCAGTGACAAATTTGGAAGAAAGAGTAAAGAATAGAAGAAAAAAATTCCATATCTTCAGCTCATCTAACCGGCATATATGAACTAAAGGATGTATATAAAACACTGCACTCCCACGAATCTGTTCATTATTTACTGGGGAAACATAAAACTCTTTCAAGATAGACTGATGAGCCGCATATTTTTGACATAATGTCAAATTGTCCCCTTCAAATTTTTTAGCATGCAACGATTTTAAATCATATTATATACAGTTTTTATCATGTAGGTCTCAGCGTGTGACTTTTTACTTTGTCATGTCATGTCAGTACTACAATGGACTATGAACATGACTATCATTAAACAACAAATTTAAAGAAAAACAAGAGAGACATTAAAATGGTGCTATATACAAAGGAGTTGAGGCACTTGTGCTCAAAGGAAACAGCCTTATTGTAAAGCCCAGTTTTTCTACACACTTTCTCCCCTCAATATGTGTAAGACCCCCAAATAGGAGACTTTAAGGTCTTTAGCATAGAAAACTGTCTTCAAAGGGCAGTAAACTATTGAATCTGATTATATATTAATTTTTATCATTCACAAATTAAATAGGTAAACTTCTTGCAGGTGAAGAATGTATATTTTTAATTATATATATGATGTATATTTTTAAAAGTTATTTGATAATTACATAATTGTATAAGAATTGATTTTAAGACACAGTCTTGAAAATGCTGGTTCTGCAAAATGTGAACAGCTTAGTGTATCAGTGACTGTATAAAGCATGTTCCTGCTCATTATTAAAGTGCAATCAAGAATTGCTATCTTTGTAATGCACATTTTCTGCATGACAAAGTAGCAGTTTTCAGACCTAGCAAGAAGTAGCAAAAAAAATCACAGTTTTACGGTACTGGTGATGAAAGTGATAACCGTTTTTTGATCTTTTTATCAGTTCCAGGTGATTGGTTCCCCTGGACATCCTGGACATCATGTACAGCCACATGCGGGGGTGGAACACGTTATCGTGAGAGAGAGTGTGACATGGAGTCCTACCAGGAGTTGACAGCACCCTGCGAGGGACCAGAGGAAGAGACTGTTGATTGTCATACTTTCGACTGTTTGCCACTAGGTAAGTGGTCGCCCATTAACCCTCATACTGCCACATATGTTGTGGAAGACACAGCCAATATATCGGCCCTATCATTTCATGCTAAACTGCTGCGAGGCTGATATATCAGTCGACCTTGTTCTGGCATGTTTTGCACTCCTAATTTTGTCAACTCCCTTCTGTCATTCTACCCGCTAATCCATTTTTCCAGTAGTCTAATGGAAGGAAGGATGTTTGGGCATGGTAGCAAAAGGGTTAAGTAGATACGCTCAAGGGGAAGGTTTGTTCACAGTATATGAAAAATGCTTTTTAACCATGGTGGTGAATTAAAAAAGTGTGGTTTTATTTGCATTTTATTTGTGCAATAAAATAAGCTGTAGGTTTATACAGATATCAAAACATGTTATGTTCCTAGCAAAACAGTCAAATAGTCCATGCAGAATGCAATCTAAAGCTTTGAAGGATCAAGGCCTTAGTACTGTCACTCACCATTGTTATGATCCTTCACTAGTGTTTGTTTTGTGTGTGTGGGAGGTGGGGGGGGGGGGATGTTTGTGTGAAAATCCTCCAGATCAGAACATACATACTTTATGTATAGCCTCTAAATGCAAACATTTGGAAAAGAATCACAAATTTTCAAAACTAGTATCTAAATGCAAACTGCATTTTTACTGAGATGTGCTTGCATTGTTGCGTCTTCAGCAAATTTGAATACTTTTTTAATAATAGTGATAACATTTTGTACCATTACTACTACTACTACTACTACAACTACTATACTACTACTACTAATATTACTACTACTACTGTACTACTACTACTACTTATACTACTACTATTGCGACTACTGTTACAACTTCTATTGTTACTACTAGTACTACTATCTGGTACTACCATCACCACCACTACTACGATGACTACTACCACTATCACTACTGCTACTATTGACACTGCTACTATTACTACTACCACTACTCCTATTACTACAACTACAAAATAAAAATAAAATAACCATGACGATAACCATAGTAACAATAGTAATATCTATAATATCACTTTTAAAAAAATCAGTCTGTAACACTTAGATACATTAATATCTGCGACAAGTGCTGTTTTGCTTTTCTTCAGCTCACACTTGTACTGAACTTGGAGAAAGAGGCTTGACAGAGGACACCATTGCTGACCTTGACCCAGATGGTCCAGGCGCTTTAACGCTGGAACCTGTCCAGGTGTTCTGTGACATGACGGCGAATGATGGTGTTGGAGTGACTGTCATAGGTAAACTATTGGCCACATAATCATTGCGGAGGTATCTACCGAGTCAAAATTCAAAACAGGCACACACCTTCTCCAGAAACACTCTCAGTTGTGAAGTCTCATTCCCAGTCCATTATTTTCTCAATTCATTTTATTTTTGCTGTTTTATTGTTTAATTTCTCCCTTATGTGCCTTTGTTATGTGTGTGTATAATTATATTTCTAGCATATGAGTGTATGCAATAGAATGTGTGTGTGTGTGAGAGAGAGAGAGAGAAAGAAAGTGGAAGAGAGAGGGTGCGTTGCAGACGGCGAGAACAAGACTTTCTGTGCAGCGCCAACAGCAAATTTTTTTTTAGGTTGGCCTTAAATGCTTGTTTATTTATAAACATTAGAATTTGATGGCTCCTGTACCCTTTCACTATTTTAATCAATAGAATTGTGTGAATGTGCTGGTGCTTTTTCTTGACTGAATCAACAAGATCTTTACATCTTTAATGTGGGCCAAAAAAAGCGAAGTATTTGTGAAGCCCCACAAGAGTGAACAAACACAAGAAAGCTAGATGTGTGAAGATATTCATTACCAGCCAGTTTTAGATTATGTACCAGTATTTAACACCTTCCTGCTTTGCCTGGAACTGTTCCTGGCTGTCTAATCTCATTATACTGCCATGTGTCCGGAACTTTTCGGGGTCTAGTTTGTATGCATTTGTCGAGTGGTCACATGGAGACAGTTCCCGAATTATGATTGTTTTGTATTTCCTAGTTGTATCCGAGACACAGGATAACTGGTGCGTCTTGGGTGTATTTCCTACTTACTTGCATTATTGGCGTAGTTTGATAGTGTGGGATTTATGGTTTGTCATTTTTGAGATTTGCTTGTTTTGTCCCCTTTCATACCTGGCATATGACTGGAAATCAGTTTTTAAAAAAAATCGATATGTAACACCTAGGTGTTCTCCCTCCCCCACCCCAAACTGTTCTTGTCCATATGTGAGCAATTAAGGAGGCTTGGAGGTGAAGGCGGTGTGCTCAGTTCAGTAGCAATTGAAAGAAAATAGGCTTGTTGCATGTTCACCAAAGCACATGGACTCAGCATGGATGGTCTAGCAGAAGGAGGGGATGACATCATGAGCTCATGTGTTCATGAGAAGGAGAAAGGGAGGCAAAATCACCGACACAAAGGAAACTCAAAAAAATACTTCTCTACCATTTCAAGTCTTCAGATCTAAAAAAGAACCTTCTGCGGGTCAAAAGGAAGGTACATGTCAAATTTCAGGCAAATCCAAGCTGTGTGAGCAGCGGTAGGGCTTGTTAAAAATCACGCAAGTTTTTTTATTAAAATAAATGTACATAATGTCATTGATTTCAGGCCATGACCAAGAATCACGTCACCAAGTACAAGGCTGGGAAGGCGCCAGAGAGTACGTGGTAGAACTCATGTACAATATCACATTTGACCATGTAGTTGCCATTGTGGACCAATCAGGTTACTGCGAGCAGTACATCAGCTGGGAGTGTTATGCAGCTCTTATTCATAACCACAACGACAACAACAAAATCACTACAGGATGGTTGAACAGGTAAGATACTTTTCATTACAGACAACCTGTGACCCATTTCCAAAAAGCACACACTAAGGCAGTTTTCAAAGCAAGTCCATTTCAAATACGTTTTTGGTCCAGCTTCAAAAAGACAATTTTGGTTCAGCTTCAGAATGTATAGTTTATGGCCCAGTTACCATCCAGTTTCAAAATAAAAATTTTGGTCCAGTTTCAAAGTAGTTTGTGGTCCAGTTTCAAAAGACCATTTTTGGTCTAGCTTGAAATAGATGTTTGGTCAGTTTCAAAATATTTTGCAGGCCAGTTTCCTAGCATCATAATTTTGGTATGTGAACTGTATCACATTAAATAGCAATAAAGCTATTGTTGTCATGGTTGTAATTTAAATGTTACATATGGTTGCAAACTTTCTATAGCCATAAAGCCACCTTTTAGTAAATTAATTGGAAACTGAGTTCTGCAAAACCTTTTTGATACAATTAAGGGAAGCCATGTATTTCATATATAAGTTAAGCTGTGAACTGGATGAAATATTTGCCTTAAACCTATAGAATAAACTTTGTCTTACATTCTGCTTGATATTTGATAGTCAAAGAAATTTTACTTATCATGAAGACTTAGAGTATCATTTTTTATCACTTATTTTCATACACAACCACAAGCTGAAGCTTAAAAACACAACAGTGATTTTATCTCTGAATTGCGGAGATTGAATGTTAGCAAGTAGTCTAATCCAGCCTCAAAGACGCACTTTTTCCTCACTAAAATCCATTTTACTCTGCCAACCCCAGGACCGGAGGTGTGGCAGATTATTTTGGAGGGGCAACACCAGGCTCGCAGAGCTGCGCATGTGGCATGAACCACACCTGTGCCGACACTGAGCTCCTTTGCAACTGTGACTCCAATGACCAGGTGTGGCGTCACGATGAAGGTCTCTTGACGTTTAAAGATGACCTACCAGTATACGCCTTTGTAGCTGGTGATACAGGTAAAATCACGCAAATATGTCACTATTGAACTAATAACAGCCAGTCTCAAGTATTATGGTATCGTGTTTGATTCCCGGTTGACGCAGGCATGTTGGAATTTTGGGATTTTCATTATATTTTCCTGTCCCTGGTCCTATGGTAGATATAATCAAGCACCTAGTCTTCTCGGGTAAGGATGAAAAACTAAGGCGGCCCGTGTGCACGTTTCACAAGTTAAAAAAGAAGTCAAAGAAGAGTGGGCCTAACAAGGCTGGCTGCCCCGGGCAAAATTAAAAGTTATGTTTGTGTATTCTGAGGTTCGGTGTGATAAAAATACAGTTCCTTTATGCTATGCGAATGGTAATGTGTTCATTACTAGCGGATGTGAGCAAGATAAATCTTGCCAGTTCTTTGCACCATGCCCAACTGTATAGCTAGAGGAGTTAGGTCACAATAACAACGGCACTTTGATTCGATGCAAAGACTGATATAGAACTAATAGTTACATCACAATTCCTTTGCAGACTACACGGAAGTGATTAAGTTGATTTTAAACCAACAATTTGTAAAGAATGAAGTTTCCGATCATACTTTTTGTATGATTATTTGTATTTGTATTTTGTGTACTTCTTTAATTCCATTTGGGAAATTTGCTTTAGTGTCACTGCACCCCAATTACCACTGGAGCAGAACACGTCAACACCACAGTGCAGTGTTATCGTTTTTTTTTTAGTAGGGGGGAGGGGGGGCTGGGGGAGTGGTAGGGATATAAGTTTTTGTTTAATTTTCCTCGGGTAGCAGCCGATCATCCTTTTTGATTTAATTCATTGCATTTCTTTTTTTTTTTCTTTGCAATCAAAAAATTGTAAATAAATAACATTACAGACCGAATTTTGTCCAAAATGGATGTGCCCATGTAATTGATCATCAAAAATTGAGGCAGTACACTGAATTTCACAACTTTGGTCCTGCTGTCATGAAATTTTACAAGTTTTACATGCTTACATGTTATTCCTCTAGCTCCTTTAAAGTGTCATTACTGATTTATATCTATTGTGCTAGTGCTGAATCCATTTGATAATGGAAAAAATTATAAAGAGAGCAGTCTTGAGCACAGTTAGGGACAAAAAAACTTTATGCCTACCATTTGACTATAACGCAGCACAATGATAATACGTGGCTGGAAAGGAGTGAAGGTGAAGGCCACACAGAAAAAGAATGGGGCAACTGGAATTATCTTGAGATCTTAGGTATTTCATGAAACTTACATATAAATGGGGTACATGGTCAGCGACTTGACAGGGGTTCAAGCCTATCTGTATTACAAAGGAACGTCATTTAACCTTGCTGGCAATAGTTCAACCATTTACTCTAAGATGACAGGTGTACAGGCAGTGTACTGTGCATTTCCACAGTGTGAGGGAATATTGGTTACTTTCTAATGCATTCAAATAGGTGAAAAATATGCGTAAATTCATTTTCCAAATTTAATGATTCATTATTTCATTTTGTATTTGGATTAAAAAATAATTACAAATAATAATAATGGATGGCATTTATATAGGGCATATCCATTTAAAATGCTCTATGCGCTTTACAGAAGCAACATGTCAACCACAGAGCAGAATGGAGCGCCTGCAAAGCGCTCAACACACTACACTGCTTCTTTCTCTCTCCCTGTCTCGCTCACTTTCTCTCTCTACCTCTCTCTGTCTCAGAGCAAATGGTAATGCAGCCTGTTAGGCGCAGTTCACAACTCACAACAGTTCACAACTCACAACTCAAATAATATTTGAATATTTATTAATAATATTATAAATTAATTTTGATAATGAATAATAAATTTTGTTGTTGCTGGTGGGAGGATGATATGGATAAATTTTAATCTATTAATTTCAATTTTGCCCCGGCAGCGGGCTGTTCGGCCTGCTCTTTACGATTTCCAACTGCCAAGGTATCTTTAACGTGCGAGAAAACTAGGTACTCAATCCTACCAAGAATCTTGCACAGTAAGGACTGCTGAACATAAGAGACTTTCAAGGGTGACAGAATGATATCCCTATCATTAATAACTTCATTATATTTCCCAAAAGTAATACAGCATTGCCATGTTGTGAAAAACCATGCTTGATCACAAACCTGTATTATAGTTTGTTGGCCTCCACGAAACCACATGTGTATTCCCACAGCTACCAATGACAGACCTTTTTTGTGAAAAATATTCTACCAGCTTCTTGGAAAAATTTTATTTTTCTGTTGATTATTGGGGAATGGATGTTATTCCAAGTATGTACGTCCTGCAAGTTTTTTTGCACTAGGAATAAGTATTTTAAAGCCTTTTGTGATTCCAGAGCTAGAGAGCTTCTTCCGAAATGCTCCTGGACAATGAGCTTAATTGATTATGATAAATGATTCTTTCAGATTTTCTAAATGTTTTTTGGTTGAAAGGGTAGGAGGCAGGGTTAGGGATTTGATCAGATTTAGGGTTGAGGATGACGGGGTTAGGAATAGTACATATACGTACGTGCTCCCAAGGCAAAATGCTTGGGGAGCATAGGTACTTATAATAACAACCTTGGGGAATACAATATGTCTGCTATTTCAAATGTTTGTTAGTGAAAAGAATACATTTCAAGTAAGTCTTGTAAAATTAACTCTTTGGTACATGTGCATTTTCATGAAGGGGCCAGTGTATTGTAACGAAATGTTTTTTGGAATGTCCGTAAGCTGGTAATAACAATGAATAATGGTTAGTATAGGGTTTGTCCTCAAATTACAGTAACGTATAATACTGCAATGGTATATTTACAATGAGTGCTCAAAGTAGAAGTATACATAATTTTAAAAAATTAGGCCAACAGTTTTGCAGGTCACCACATATACTACCAGATTTGGACAGCTGCGTGATAGATGTTTCTTGAAAACTGAATAAATACTGCATGGATTTAAGCAAAAATTACTAAACAGAATAAGACGAGACAGCTAGTACAATCAGCATACACAGATTTTGCACTTCCACCTAGCGGTGAATGGGCGGAAGTCATGAACAATGCAGTATTTTACAAAGCCAAATAACGGAAATACTAAACTCTTTTCACTGTTCAGTTGTCAATGTAGGCCTTGATTGACACCACTTATTTTGTAATTTGAACTTCCATCGTCGTGGGAAAACTCTGGCTATTTTGTCTTTTTTTTTTTTAAGTCGCAGTAGTAATGTAACAAATCAGCATCATTAATTTATCATTATATCAAGCACTCTTTTCTTGCTGTGGGCCATGTTACCCGCCCCCGATTAGCGGGCAAACTCTGTGCACGATTTTTTTAGAGATGCGAAGATAGGAGTGTCTCATCTTGTTGTTACTAGTTTCTTTGGTGTAAGTGAGATATTTTGTTTGGTTTTCAGGTGTCTTTTTTTTTTTTTCAACTGTTTGTTTCGGATACTTCTCATTGTCTAAAGAAATTATCTTTTTTTCAAGGTGGCTTAAAAGAAGATGGATTTAGCATAATTGGGCCTCTTCGTTGCCATGGAAAAGATACGCGCAAAAGGAAGAAGAGGAGGAGATAGACTTTCTTTGTCTGAAAATGGACAAGAAATTTTATGAAATTTTCTAACGCAGTCAATGTTTATTATAGTGAATAAATTTTGTCACAAATGTAGGCAATGTACTTGATATTCCATGACTGGCTGGGATGATTCATTATCACAAGTAATGTAAAAAGTAATAATTTTGTCCACAGATTAGATAGTGAAACATCCCAGCAAATCAGTTATGCAGTATCATTAATTTGAAAAAGGACATGTCATAGTTTGAAGAACACCTATATATATAATATTTCAGTTTGATTCATAATGTATCGATCCTTTTTTTTATAACCGACTTTATAAAGGTGCCATTTCTTCATGATCCATTTATGTTAGCTATCTCTCTGACCATCAGTCTCTTTCTGTCAGCCTGTCTGCATGTCTGTTTGCTTGCCTGTTTCTTTTTTAGTTCATTTAATTCACATTTATACTGGATGTGTTCCCGTAACCATAGATGCAGATCCAAGATGGAAACTCATTCATAGCAATGCTGTCGTCCAAAGGCAGAGCGACTGAACTGATAGCAATCTTTTTCTATTTTATTGACCCAATGGACTTGTCTCACACATAATTCTGTTATGTATCTTAGTATCTGCTTCTGAAATAGTAATGTCTAGCATGACAAAATCATAAATAAAAGTACTCATATAGCCATGCCGAGCAAGTTTTTTTTTTTAAAATCAAAACTGTGAAATGAGCAGCTACGTCGCTCTGCCTTTGCACGACAGAATGGGGCCCTGTCTTCGGCATCACAGCATAATGTTTGGCATTGTGGAAGTCCCTAAAGATTCTAGTTTTCTTGGTTTACTCCCCCTTCCATGGTAAGGGAGAGTTAGTAGTTTGTGGTGTTATCATGCCGCATATTTATTTAATACTACATGTATTAAATGGCCCATTCTTTGAATGGTAAAAAAACTAAGGGGCCGCGCGCACTATCCCGTTTCGTCTGCTGCACGCCGTGCAAACACAGATTTTTGCTTGCTTGGCAAAGAGTTTACTGTGCAGCACGCCACACGAAAGATTGTTTGCATTGAACGGGTGGTTAATTTTAACATAGTGCGCGTGGGGCCTAAAGGACACCACTTCAGACCGAAAAGAATCAGCACAGACACGCTGATGCCGAGATGCCTAGGGTCATCCACACACTCAGCGGTTAATACATAGATAGGACGGTAAACAGTGTGCAGTGGTGCACACCGACAATTTTTCAGGAAGTGATGATGTCATGGGCTGATGAGTTCGTGACAATGAAGGATCGGAGGTAGTCAGTGAGCTACACAAAGCAGACTCAAACAAATACTTCCCCATAATTTCAATCTGCAAAAGAACCTTCTGCAGGCCAAAAGGAAGGCACCTGTAAAATTTCACGCATATCCGAGCTGTATGAGCAGTGGTAGGTCTTGTTAAAAATCCCGTGCTTTTAAAAAAATTATAATACATTGTTTTATACCCGGACATTAACTGGTGACACGTGAAAAGACTACAATGGACCACCCAGATTCATGACCCTCATGTGACGTGGCCTCCCTAGAGTGGACGTGGAAGGAAGTCAAGCGTTTAAATAACTTTCTTTGATGGGGGGTTCCCTACCAAAGATCCCTCATCTGGTCTGGTGTTTTCAAGAATTTTAGTTCTTTTTTTTTCTTAATTTGTCCCGTTGGCTGTCTGTCTGTCTGTCCCCCCCCCTCTCTCTCTCTCTCTCTGTCTGTCTCTCTCTCTCTGTCTGTCCCTCTCTCTGTCTCTCTGTCTCTCTCTCTCTCTCTGTCTCTCTCTCTCTCTCTGTCAATAATAATAATAATGACACTTGTCTTCCTCCTTTCAGATGGCAGATGACAGAATCCTTCAGATTCCTATTTCCGTTTTTTTTTTCTTTTTACTGGTAAATAATTACAGTGCTCTCTTTGAAATTTCAGGCGATTGGCTGTCGGAAGAAGGCTTCTTTACCGTAGGGACATTACAGTGTTTAGGAAAGGATGTCAGGCAATAGCGGGTTTCCCTAGGTGCTAACAAATCAGAAATCAATATTCTGGCACAACATGTAAAAATGACTCAGGGAAACTCCTATGCAAAGTCTGTAAAATTTCTGAATTTCTGGTGTGAATATCTTTGCGGTGATTTTTTCCTCCTATATTCTCACGAAGAGTTGCCTGGACATGTTTATCACGCATGTGTTTTGGCTATTTTTTGCAGTTGGAGTTGTCACTTAAAATTGCGTTGTTTATTAATTTATACAACATATGTGTCCAGTGTAGCGTGCATAGGAGTGATTGACGCTCTAGAAGCTGCTTTTTTTTGTTTGGTTCTTCGGTTCAATTTATTTATTAACTAAGACTGCATTACTTTCAGAAATCACGGTGTTTTTTTTTTTTAGAGCCGTGTAACATGTGGTACTGAATTTTACCAGTTTCTCTCTCTAACAAGAAATGCTTTTGTTTTGTTTTTTCTTCATAGTTTGTATAATACTTGGGAAAAAGTGTAATAAATTCCTTTTTTTTAATTTTAAATCAGCTGGTGTAGGATAATGAATTCAGTGATAGTTGCTTCAGTGCCCCTACATCATCCATGTTTTTTTGTTTTCGGTTTTGTTTGATTTTACTTCTTTTTTTTTCTAAATTCTTCTAAAACCTTGAACTCAACCCAGCAGCAGAAACTATTCCCAAATGTTTCTTTCATCTTTCACCAGTCAGGTTTTTTTGTTGTTGAGTTCCAACACTTATGAGGTAATGTTGTCATGCAGGTGGAATGAGAGAAGAAGGTTTTGCCACTGTGGGTCCAGTCCATTGTCGAGGACAATCCATGGTGCTTACTGAGTCCAAATGAACAAGCAAGCCAACAAAGCCTGTATATTGTGGGAACATTTCTCTATTCTCATTTTCTCATGTACATGCAAAAAACTGTTCACTTTGAGGCAGATGAGAAAACAAAAATGACTTGAGCACAGCAAAGGTTTCTTTGTTTGATATTGAAGTAATGAAATAACGTTATTATATATTTATGGTACTCATGTGACTACTCCTCCATCAGATCTGTCTGTCTGTCTGTCTGCCTGCCTGTCTGCCTGTTTTCTATCCATCTCTCTGTCTATCTGTCTGTCTATCTGCCTGCCTGTTTTCTATCTTTCTCTCTCTCTATCTCTATTTTGGTATCTATCTGTCTGTCTGTCTGTCTACAAGTCTGTCTGTCTCTGTGTATTTGTCTGTCTGTCTGTCTCTGTGTATTTATCTGTCTGTCTGCTTGCACATCTGTCTGTCTGTCTATCTACATGTATCTATCTAAATGCCTATATATATAAGCTTATATATATATATCTCTGTCTGTCTCAGCTGCTTTGAAAATCTTATGTACTATTTTGATGACAAGAGCACAGAAAGCATTGTTTATAAATTTTACCCTACCCCAGAAAGAAATCTTTCTCTCTTGCAGTTCTAAAGCCTGTTCTCACCCATTAGTATGATTATTTCTTAATGTACTGTGTCCTTTCCATTTTTCAGATTTCATTTTCCCCCCATCCAATCTAAGTAGTCTTTTGTTTTATATTACACCTGTTCTTGTTGCTTTTTTTTTTCAACAATCACATGGTTGACTTAGCACCAATTACTCACCAACTTGTGATAGGAGATAACATCCATCTAGTTAAACAGTAAGCATAGAGATCTACATGAATAACCATTTCAGAGTCCTGAAGACAACTTTTCCGGCATGGCCTGATCTTCAAAAATTTCAAAATCATGCACAACACACTTCCTGTGTGTCATAGTATTTTGAATCCGAGACTGCTGAAGACTGTTTCTGATATAAATATGTAGTCATAGTATTTCCAGTGATCTATAGATTTTGCTTAGAAGATAATCATATATCATTACTGACGTGGAGTAAAAATTAAATCTAAAGTGGCAATATGGAATACCATACTTGACAAGGAACGTGACACATTTTGTTTTTGTGGTTGAATGCTCAGGATGGTATTCCGTATTTCTGCTATTATTAGACAATAGCTTCACTTGTGTTATAGGCAGAAATAAACGGCAGAATGTTTGAAGCAAAAGGTGTTTTTTTCTATTAATTTTCTTATTATGTTTTTAATCTGTTGTTATTGTCACTGTTATTGATGTTGCTGTTGTTGTTGTTGTTTTTGCTTATATACTACAAAGATAAGAAATCTTGTCTATAACGTTAACCCTTTCGGTGTCACAGATGTCCATAGCAATCGCCGGCATTTTCCTAAATAATGTTCACCGAGACCGTTATGGCGGTCGATCAGGGGTAGGTTGGATCTATGATAAAGTATTATGCAAATACGAACAAAGGCGTTATAATTCCTTTTCCACGAGTTTCAGGAATGATTTTTGGGTAATATAATTTGCCGCTATGTCCCATAGCTGTGACACCAAAAGGGTTAAAGAAAGATATACGCAGTCTATTAGAATGCATGAAGCAGTCGAAGTGTATGAATTCTGCAAAGCCGCGGCGTGCGTCATAACAAGCTCATACACGATAGAGAAAATAACCCCATCTGTATTTTTACCACTTTATCCAACTATTCTTGTTTGTTTGACACAGAAAAACATGACTATAGCAGTGCCTTTTTTTTACCACTTTATCCAACTATTCTTGTTTGTTTGACACAGAAAAACATGACTATAGCAGTGCCTTTTTTTTACCACTTTATCCAACTATTCTTGTTTGTTTGACACAGAAAAACATGACTATAGCAGTGCCTTTTTTTTACCACTTTATCCAACTATTCTTGTTTGTTTGACACAGAAAAACATGACTATAGCAGTGCCTTTTTTTTACCACTTTATCCAACTATTCTTGTTTGTTTGACACAGAAAAACATGACTATAGCAGTGCCTTTTTTTTACCACTTTATCCAAGTATTCTTGTTTGTTTGACACAGAAAAACATGACTATAGCAGTGCCTTTTTTTTACCACTTTATCCAACTATTCTTGTTTGTTTGACACAGAAAAACATGACTATAGCAGTGCCTTTTTTTTACCACTTTATCCAACTATTCTTGTTTGTTTGACACAGAAAAACATGACTATAGCAGTGCCTTTTTTTTACCACTTTATCCAACTATTCTTGTTTGTTTGACACAGAAAAACATGACTATAGCAGTGCCTTTTTTTTACCACTTTATCCAAGTATTCTTGTTTGTTTGACACAGAAAAACATGACTATAGCAGTGCCTTTTTTTTACCACTTTATCCAACTATTCTTGTTTGTTTGACACAGAAAAACATGACTATAGCAGTGCCTTTTTTTTACCACTTTATCCAACTATTCTTGTTTGTTTGACACAGAAAAACATGACTATAGCAGTGCCTTTTTTTTACCACTTTATCCAACTATTCTTGTTTGTTTGACACAGAAAAACATGACTATAGCAGTGCCTTTTTTTTACCACTTTATCCAACTATTCTTGTTTGTTTGACACAGAAAAACATGACTATAGCAGTGCCTTTTTTTTACCACTTTATCCAACTATTCTTGTTTGTTTGACACAGAAAAACATGACTATAGCAGTGCCTTTTTTTTACCACTTTATCCAACTATTCTTGTTTGTTTGACACAGAAAAACATGACTATAGCAGTGCCTTTTTTTTACCACTTTATCCAACTATTCTTGTTTGTTTGACACAGAAAAACATGACTATAGCAGTGCCTTTTTTTTACCACTTTATCCAACTATTCTTGTTTGTTTGACACAGAAAAACATGACTATAGCAGTGCCTTTTTTTTACCACTTTATCCAACTATTCTTGTTTGTTTGACACAGAAAAACATGACTATAGCAGTGCCTTTTTTTTACCACTTTATCCAACTATTCTTGTTTGTTTGACACAGAAAAACATGACTATAGCAGTGCCTTTTTTTTACCACTTTATCCAACTATTCTTGTTTGTTTGACACAGAAAAACATGACTATAGCAGTGCCTTTTTTTTACCACTTTATCCAACTATTCTTGTTTGTTTGACACAGAAAAACATGACTATAGCAGTGCCTTTTTTTTACCACTTTATCCAACTATTCTTGTTTGTTTGACACAGAAAAACATGACTATAGCAGTGCCTTTTTTTTTTACCACTTTATCCAACTATTCTTGTTTGTTTGACACAGAAAAACATGACTATAGCAGTGCCTTTTTTTTTTACCACTTTATCCAACTATTCTTGTTTGTTTGACACAGAAAAACATGACTATAGCAGTGCCTTTTTTTTTACCACTTTATCCAACTATTCTTGTTTGTTTGACACAGAAAAACATGACTATAGCAGTGCCTTTTTTTTTTACCACTTTATCCAACTATTCTTGTTTGTTTGACACAGAAAAACATGACTATAGCAGTGCCTTTTTTTTTTACCACTTTATCCAACTATTCTTGTTTGTTTGACACAGAAAAACATGACTATATCAGTGCCTTTTTTTTTTACCACTTTATCCAACTATTCTTGTTTGTTTGACACAGAAAAACATGACTATAGCAGTGCCTTTTTTTTTACCACTTTATCCAACTATTCTTGTTTGTTTGACACAGAAAAACATGACTATAGCAGTGCCTTTTTTTTACCACTTTATCCAACTATTCTTGTTTGTTTGACACAGAAAAACATGACTATAGCAGTGCCTTTTTTTTACCACTTTATCCAACTATTCTTGTTTGTTTGACACAGAAAAACATGACTATAGCAGTGCCTTTTTTTACCACTTTATCCAACTATTCTTGTTTGTTTGACACAGAAAAACATGACTATAGCAGTGCCTTTTTTTTACCACTTTATCCAACTATTCTTGTTTGTTTGACACAGAAAAACATGACTATAGCAGTGCCTTTTTTTTACCACTTTATCCAACTATTCTTGTTTGTTTGACACAGAAAAACATGACTATAGCAGTGCCTTTTTTTTACCACTTTATCCAACTATTCTTGTTTGTTTGACACAGAAAAACATGACTATAGCAGTGCCTTTTTTTACCACTTTATCCAACTATTCTTGTTTGTTTGACACAGAAAAACATGACTATAGCAGTGCCTTTTTTTTACCACTTTATCCAACTATTCTTGTTTGTTTGACACAGAAAAACATGACTATAGCAGTGCCTTTTTTTTTTACCACTTTATCCAACTATTCTTGTTTGTTTGACACAGAAAAACATGACTATAGCAGTGCCTTTTTTTTTTACCACTTTATCCAACTATTCTTGTTTGTTTGACACAGAAAAACATGACTATATCAGTGCCTTTTTTTTTTACCACTTTATCCAACTATTCTTGTTTGTTTGACACAGAAAAACATGACTATAGCAGTGCCTTTTTTTTTACCACTTTATCCAACTATTCTTGTTTGTTTGACACAGAAAAACATGACTATAGCAGTGCCTTTTTTTTACCACTTTATCCAACTATTCTTGTTTGTTTGACACAGAAAAACATGACTATAGCATTGCCTTTTTTTTACCACTTTATCCAACTATTCTTGTTTGTTTGACACAGAAAAACATGACTATAGCAGTGCCTTTTTTTTTACCACTTTATCCAACTATTCTTGTTTGTTTGACACAGAAAAACATGACTATAGCAGTGCCTTTTTTTTACCACTTTATCCAACTATTCTTGTTTGTTTGACACAGAAAAACATGACTATAGCAGTGCCTTTTTTTTACCACTTTATCCAACTATTCTTGTTTGTTTGACACAGAAAAACATGACTATAGCAGTGCCTTTTTTTACCACTTTATCCAACTATTCTTGTTTGTTTGACACAGAAAAACATGACTATAGCAGTGCCTTTTTTTTACCACTTTATCCAACTATTCTTGTTTGTTTGACACAGAAAAACATGACTATAGCAGTGCCTTTTTTTTACCACTTTATCCAACTATTCTTGTTTGTTTGACACAGAAAAACATGACTATAGCAGTGCCTTTTTTTTACCACTTTATCCAACTATTCTTGTTTGTTTGACACAGAAAAACATGACTATAGCAGTGCCTTTTTTTACCACTTTATCCAACTATTCTTGTTTGTTTGACACAGAA
The DNA here is from genome assembly GCA_963931925.1 of Onchidella celtica. Taxonomy (NCBI): domain Eukaryota; kingdom Metazoa; phylum Mollusca; class Gastropoda; order Systellommatophora; family Onchidiidae; genus Onchidella; species Onchidella celtica. The sequence goes on from OZ007571.1 coordinate 61,601,346, forward strand.
AAACATGACTATAGCAGTGCCTTTTTTTTACCACTTTATCCAACTATTCTTGTTTGTTTGACACAGAAAAACATGACTATAGCAGTGCCTTTTTTTTTTACCACTTTATCCAACTATTCTTGTTTGTTTGACACAGAAAAACATGACTATAGCAGTGCCTTTTTTTTTTACCACTTTATCCAACTATTCTTGTTTGTTTGACACAGAAAAACATGACTATATCAGTGCCTTTTTTTTTTACCACTTTATCCAACTATTCTTGTTTGTTTGACACAGAAAAACATGACTATAGCAGTGCCTTTTTTTTTACCACTTTATCCAACTATTCTTGTTTGTTTGACACAGAAAAACATGACTATAGCAGTGCCTTTTTTTTACCACTTTATCCAACTATTCTTGTTTGTTTGACACAGAAAAACATGACTATAGCAGTGCCTTTTTTTTACCACTTTATCCAACTATTCTTGTTTGTTTGACACAGAAAAACATGACTATAGCAGTGCCTTTTTTTACCACTTTATCCAACTATTCTTGTTTGTTTGACACAGAAAAACATGACTATAGCAGTGCCTTTTTTTTACCACTTTATCCAACTATTCTTGTTTGTTTGACACAGAAAAACATGACTATAGCAGTGCCTTTTTTTTACCACTTTATCCAACTATTCTTGTTTGTTTGACACAGAAAAACATGACTATAGCAGTGCCTTTTTTTTACCACTTTATCCAACTATTCTTGTTTGATTGACACAGAAAAACATGACTATAGCAGTGCCTTTTTTTACCACTTTATCCAACTATTCTTGTTTGTTTGACACAGAAAAACATGACTATAGCAGTGCCTTTTTTTTACCACTTTATCCAACTATTCTTGTTTGTTTGACACAGAAAAACATGACTATAGCAGTGCCTTTTTTTTTACCACTTTATCCAACTATTCTTGTTTGTTTGACACAGAAAAACATGACTATAGCAGTGCCTTTTTTTTACCACTTTATCCAACTATTCTTGTTTGTTTGACACAGAAAAACATGACTATAGCAGTGCCTTTTTTTTTTACCACTTTATCCAACTATTCTTGTTTGTTTGACACAGAAAAACATGACTATAGCAGTGCCTTTTTTTTTTACCACTTTATCCAACTATTCTTGTTTGTTTGACACAGAAAAACATGACTATAGCAGTGCCTTTTTTTTTTACCACTTTATCCAACTATTCTTGTTTGTTTGACACAGAAAAACATGACTATAGCAGTGCCTTTTTTTTACCACTTTATCCAACTATTCTTGTTTGTTTGACACAGAAAAACATGACTATAGCAGTGCCTTTTTTTTTTACCACTTTATCCAACTATTCTTGTTTGTTTGACACAGAAAAACATGACTATAGCAGTGCCTTTTTTTTTTACCACTTTATCCAACTATTCTTGTTTGTTTGACACAGAAAAACATGACTATAGCAGTGCCTTTTTTTTTTACCACTTTATCCAACTATTCTTGTTTGTTTGACACAGAAAAACATGACTATAGCAGTGCCTTTTTTTTTTTACCACTTTATCCAACTATTCTTGTTTGTTTAACACAGAAAAACATGACTATAGCAGTGCCTTTTTTTTTTACCACTTTATCCAACTATTCTTGTTTGTTTGACACAGAAAAACATGACTATAGCAGTGCCTTTTTTTTTTACCACTTTATCCAACTATTCTTGTTTGTTTGACACAGAAAAACATGACTATAGCAGTGCCTTTTTTTTTTACCACTTTATCCAACTATTCTTGTTTGTTTGACACAGAAAAACATGACTATAGCAGTGCCTTTTTTTTTTACCACTTTATCCAACTATTCTTGTTTGTTTGACACAGAAAAACATGACTATAGCAGTGCCTTTTTTTTTTACCACTTTATCCAACTATTCTTGTTTGTTTGACACAGAAAAACATGACTATAGCAGTGCCTTTTTTTTTTACCACTTTATCCAACTATTCTTGTTTGTTTGACACAGAAAAACATGACTATAGCAGTGCCTTTTTTTTTTTTACCACTTTATCCAACTATTCTTGTTTGTTTGACACAGAAAAATATGACTATAGCAGTGCCTTTTTTTTTTACCACTTTATCCAACTATTCTTGTTTGTTTGACACAGAAAAACATGACTATAGCAGTGCCTTTTTTTTACCACTTTATCCAACTATTCTTGTTTGTTTGACACAGAAAAACATGACTATAGCAGTGCCTTTTTTTTTTACCACTTTATCCAACTATTCTTGTTTGTTTGACACAGAAAAACATGACTATAGCAGTGCCTTTTTTTTACCACTTTATCCAACTATTCTTGTTTGTTTGACACAGAAAAACATGACTATAGCAGTGCCTTTTTTTTTTACCACTTTATCCAACTATTCTTGTTTGTTTGACACAGAAAAACATGACTATAGCAGTGTCTTTTTTTTACCACTTTATCCAACTATTCTTGTTTGTTTGACACAGAAAAACATGACTATAGCAGTGCCTTTTTTTTACCACTTTATCCAACTATTCTTGTTTGTTTGACACAGAAAAACATGACTATAGCAGTGCCTTTTTTTTACCACTTTATCCAACTATTCTTGTTTGTTTGACACAGAAAAACATGACTATAGCAGTGCCTTTTTTTTTTACCACTTTATCCAACTATTCTTGTTTGTTTGACACAGAAAAACATGACTATAGCAGTGCCTTTTTTTTACCACTTTATCCAACTATTCTTGTTTGTTTGACACAGAAAAACATGACTATAGCAGTGCCTTTTTTTTTTACCACTTTATCCAACTATTCTTGTTTGTTTGACACAGAAAAACATGACTATAGCAGTGCCTTTTTTTTTTACCACTTTATCCAACTATTCTTGTTTGTTTGACACAGAAAAACATGACTATAGCAGTGCCTTTTTTTTTTACCACTTTATCCAACTATTCTTGTTTGTTTGACACAGAAAAACATGACTATAGCAGTGCCTTTTTTTTTTACCACTCAATTCACCTGATCTTGTTGGTTGTTGTTCTTTTTATTAAAGAGTAAACAACAACAGTATTAGTAGCCTTTTTTTTGTTTTTGTTTGTTAACAATTTACACAGAAGCAATTACAGCAGTGTCCAGTTTTACCACTTATTTCATCAGATTAAAAAAAAAAAAAGAAATATATAGTAGTGTCTGTTTTTACCACTTATTCGGCCGGTTTTGTTTTGTTTGTTTTTTCTTAACAATTTACACAGAAACGATTAAAACAGCAGTGTCAGCTTCTACCACATATTTCATCTGATTTTTAATATTTTTTTTTAAAGAGAAACAATAATAGTGTCAGTTTTTTACCACTTTACTCAGGCGTTTCTGGTTCAACATAGAAACAATTATAATAGTATCTGTGTTTTTACCACCTCATTTAACCATTTCTTCTTTATTCGGCATAGAAACAATAACATCTTCTGCTTTATCACCTCTCTTTTTTCGAATATTTCATTTACATGGTACAGAAAGGATACCCATGTCTCTGTTGGAAGTTGAACAATTTATTCAAATGTTATAACGTGCTAAACACAGCATCAAATGACAATGCCGTTATTTACCAGTAAATTCAGACATTCTTTTTGCTTGGGGGTGAAAAAACAACAAACAGTGATGATGATGGACTTTTCCCACTTTTTAAAAAAGTTATCCTTATTTCTTTGCTTACACAGAAGGACTAACGCCATCAAAAATTAAAAAAAAAATATTTAAAAAAGCGTGCGTCCTCCCGATCCAAGCTCTGTTGACTTTTTCAGGTGAAAGAGACTGGGCGTTGTGTCCATATAAATTACCAGCAATACCACTCACGTACTGCACTTGCTGTTGATAGTGATAGAATTGTCTGTTTCCAGACCTTGCGCACCAGAGCACAGGTGGACACTGAAATGACAAACAACAACAGAAAATTAATGAAAACAATTTCATATTAATTTTTTATTTATTATTATAGATGTAGATCTAGATCTAGTATAGTTGTTTCATAAAATATTAACGAAAACAAACAAACAACAACAAAAAGCACAGAGAGTTTAAGGTAAGAGATAAGAATCACGTAATTATCCCATGAGGGTAGTTCAATTTCATTGAGCGCTTAAGAGCAGGTACCTGGCACGCACATCCTGTGCATTATTGCATAAACATTATTATCTTAACTCAATAACAGGCCTTGAGTAACATGGCATGAAACCTTGGTAAAATATGGCACACATCTGAAGCAGCTATAATAATCTATTGGTCGCGGCAGGGTTTGGTCACAAAGTCCCGCGTTAGAAAACTATAGGCTACAAAAAAGGTCCAAAGAATGCGAAATGAAAGAAAAAGACAAGCAGCTGTCAAACTTATTACATTTTTAGTTGCAAAATGCAATGTGTCACCGACATTTTCATTAATCATTTAATATTCGGTCAGGCCTTGCAGTCTTCCGCGTTCATTTCTTTACGTTCTCATGGTTTAAAAAATGCAGCAAAGAGAACTCAAGTTCTGTGAGTCAGACTGAAACCAATACATACTAAAACAAAGTAAGTCATAATACATGTATAATAATGGATTCCTTGGTTTAAAACTTTCTGAAGCTTACAAAAGTTACTCAGCACAGCCAAATAAATAAATAAGAAAATCAGAACAACAACAACAAAAGATATTTTATGTGTTGATAATTATTTGACGATAAGTCATGGCGACCTTTGTTTTTGTTTGTTCCAACTCCACTTTTTGCACAACTAAGAAAGTCAACGTTAAACGTTTGCGGCTTGAGTATTATGATAAGGCATTAGAATAAATCGGAACTGTACAAATGCTTGATCAGTGCCACAACGCATTTTAAACAAGTGTCCAAGTGTGCATTTGTCATACCTCTTATACATACTAAAAGATCTCCAGCTATTCAGAAAAGGAGATAGAATAAAGAAGAATTGAAGTCGGCCATGAATAATTGTTGCAGGTACTGAGCCAGATTTAGATGAAATTAGATGAAAAGATCTCCGAGATTATGGGTGGCCGGTCATTAGAGGATGAATATGTCATGCAACCGTCACTGGAAGAAAGATTGAGAATGGTAAAATAGCTCGCCATAAAATTCGATTCATTGACATTAAAAACAAAAGAGTCTTGAGATTTCCTATAAAACTTACTCAGCATGGGCCTCCTCTCTATAGACATCAATCTCATCCACATAAATTTTAGGATGTCTTATCCCGAAAAGGTTCCATTTGAGCGGATCGGTCAAGGATCCTCTGTGGTGCCAGGACAGGGTTACTGCACGAACGCTTCCAACGTCCGCGGGCACGCCTATCGTGAACTGGTAGGTCTCACCGGGCGTGAAGGTCATCGGGCTGAATAGCAATGAAAGGGTTGATTACCTGGACAACTCATAATTATTACACGTGAGGTGCTCTAGGGAAATGGTCCACATTGCCTTTTTTTTTCAAAATTGAGTAAAGGATGTTTGTCACAAATCCCAGACTGGGAGATGCGATGGTTATAACAGGACAACAATCACGAACGAACAAGTATAACACTTAACAGAACAACCCATCAGACTCACACATTTATTGACATAAATATAAAGATAAGGATAACAGTACAATTACATACATACATTATATTATTCAAGTTACTGCCGTCCAACGGCCTTATTCCCACATGCACTCTTCCTCGGGTCCACAACCCGGTAGTTACTTTCTAAAGACACTTCGGTCTCAGCTTCTGCTCTCCATGTCTTAATAGCACATTAATATTTCACTGGCACCGCAGTCTCCCAATAGCCCCTTCCTATTGCCATAACACATTAGCATTCCAATAGCACCTCAACATGGCAATAGCACATTAGCATTTCAATAGCACACCAACATGGCAATAGCACATTAGCATTTCAATAGCACATCAACATGGCAATAGCACATTAGCATTTCAATAGCACATTCACGATCACATATACGTCCCTGTCGGTGGCCAGACTGCCACGACTCATGTGCCTCTACTGTCCTGCACCGACAGCTTCCTTCCTGGCCTATGTGTGGCCTCCGGCCCTATGCTGGCCTATCCCCTGTGCTCACCGTAGGCGGCCGACCCCGGCACCTACAAGAATAACATTACATTGGTATAATACCATACCACTTCTATTCACTTCACCCCTCCTTACAACTCATGAAGCGTATACACAATAGTTCACATTTCACTCACCAAACATCTTACGGTAACACACCTCCACCGTAGTACACAATACTCACTCTCGCTACAAATCCAAGAACTCAACTTTCATCTATCGCTCATGGCGCACATTGCTATATACAGTATCAAGGACTTCCACATTCCTCACATATACTTACTTACATCATGGTCATAGACGAATATAATACATCAATCATAACTATCAATCATCGTTCCACCTACCAGTCATCACTGGAAAAACACTACTCCCAAGTCTTCCGACTGCTCTCCTTATGTTCGCCCTCTGGGGCTTTCTCCTGCGTCCGCTCTCTAGGACGTCTTAGTGTGCAGTGATCAAAGATCTTAAAATAGTATTAACCTAGATTCCCTAGTCGCGCTGCGAGAACCAGCTCGCGGCGTCCCGGGCGTGGAGAGCGAAAACAATGGCGGCTTGAGGTCAAGTTGTCCAAGCGGCGGCCTAGCAACGCTACTGTTTACCATAGGAAACACAAACCGTTTGCCTCGAATTTGATAGTAGGCCCACGATGTAGTACATAGTAAGCCTAGCTTGTTGTTTTACGTTGTCGGGAAAAGTAGATCTTGAGTGCTACAACAATCAGGAAAATGTCAGAGATTCTAGAATAAGAGAACATTGTAGGCCTACAATTGTTTTTAATACATGTATAAGGAGGTCTAGAAGAAGAAACTCAGAAGCTTGGACCGACAGACTCGCAAATTCTTTCTTCAACGTGTGTGTTAGAGAGAGAGAGACAGAGAGAGAGAGAGAGAGAGAGGGAGAGAGGGGTATTATAAGACGTACCACCATAACAGCTACAAAATCAGAAAAAATGAAAGTAATCGACAACCTCACCCCTCCCCCCCCCCCTCTAATAAAATAAACAGACGGATATCAAGATCCAACAGAAGCTCAAGTGCATGGGCAGACACTCACTAGTAGCATGTGAGAGTGTGAGGGGGGGTGGGGGATAAGGCGCAAGCATGATAATGGCTACATAAAATCATAATTTGCTACGTCAACAGCAGCCTCCAACTACCTGTGACAGACACCCCCCTCCCCCCCCCCCCCAAAAAAAAAGACAGAGAGAGAGAAGATAGGGGAGACAGACATGTAGAGGAGAGGGAGAATAAATTTCCGGGTTCAGTCCCAGAATTACCTGCTCCAGATTAGACTTAACCATCTTTTTCTTTTTTTTTTTGTCTTATAAAAGTAAATCTGTGTGTGGGTGTTTTTTTTTTTTGGGCCAAGTAGGCCTACATTGTATGGATAGGCGCTAAATTCTAGGTCTACCCTCCTGCATTGTAAGTGTATGATTGGGTCATCGTCCAGTTCGAAAATTCGATAATCTGAAAGTTGTAGCTGGGGATGGAGGTGTTCGGATTATCGAGACTAGACTGTAGACTGTTGGAATAGAGATCTATACAACACACCTTACTACTACACTACACCGACACTACTATAGGCCCCTAACTAGTCTAGTCTACGACACGTCACTTCAACTTGACTAGATCTACACAAACTACTACATAAACTAGATCTAGCTCTAGATCTAGGTTCTCTTTAGAACTCAATCTGAATGCTAAATCAGCTGACTGAGTTAGAATGCATTACTGCCATTGAGACCATCATGGAATGAATGAGGCTGGAGGAAGGGGGGCTCGTTAACTTCTTAAAATGTTCTCACCTGTGAAAAGATCGGTCCGTTTCCTTTCTTCTACGATGTGTACAACCGGGGACGACACAAACGTAAACAATGCTGACGATGTGATCAGATGTTTTGGTTTCGCTTTCACAGTGCTTCTCCTTCCCTTTACAGAAAAAGTAAACCAGGCTAACCGGAAGAGTTGTTTCTGACCTCAATGGCCGAAAGCGTTGAGGTACGGTCACGTGACGTTACTAGGGAATCTAGGTTAATACTATTTTAAGATCTTTGGCAGTGATAGTAATACAGCGCTCTCGCCTCATTCAGATCCCCACTACTCACAACATGCACGCTTTCCCTTACCCCGTGGCCCGTGGGTTAACTTTATTCTAACCCTCTTCTCGTAACTACTGATCCTCGCTCACTCGCTCGTGACAATGTTGGCTACATGAGATTCATCAATTGCCTGTCAAAGAAACGTTGCAAGAATATTTTTTTGTTTTCATCTTTAAAAGGTTACGGTATTTTTGTTTTGTTTTATTATAAGTAGCATTAGTATTAGTAAGTTAATGGATTTTGATAATGGCCTTTCAATTTCATGGATATTTCAAGATATTTCTGAATAAAATACGAGGTGTCTGAAAAACGCATGCACAATTGCACTGCTTAATGTTGTTTCCAAATTCCACGGAACTACATTGTCATCAGTGCCTGGCCCAGAACGGTAATCAGTGTGAACACATTTTGATAACTCAAGTAATGGCACATTTTATGTCCTTTTTAATTTTACAATTTTGGATGTATCTCGATTGACATTGTATTGATAAATGTACAAAGTGTGTACGCCTTTTTGAGCATGAGATACACTGTATGCCAGGGGTGGCCAAACTTGCTTCATGTAAGAGCCACATACCATAAACTTCAGATGTTCGAGAGCCACAACATCTGAACAAAATTTACATACGTTTTGTTTTTTTTTTGTTTTGTTCGTTACATTTTGTTACAAAAATTTTATAGAAATATTAAAAAATATATGTACATGTATGCAACAAAATTTACGTATGTATGCAGTTTTTCAAACTGTTAATTGGTAGTTTCAGTAAGAACAAGGTACACCTAGATACCAAATTTTTTCAAGATCTTGACTGATGCTTGTTTTAATTATGCTGAACATATTTTAAAAAAAAAAAACAGCTCAGCCAACATATTCCCATGAGCCGCATTTTGAAGGTCAAAGAGCCTCATGTGGCTCGAGAGCCGCGGTTTGGCCACCCATGCTGTATAGTTTGAATGTTTCAATGTACCTCTTACATTTTGTTCAAAGTGACGGTCGCTGAAGTACCTTGGTCTCCCACCACCTGGACAGTGATATCTCCACTTTCATCTGTAGCTTGGTTGCTGTGACTGAATTTGAGTGTCACATCCATGTGGTATTCTGTACCAAAGATGACAAAACACTGCAGTTATGTAGTGGCAGTAGCAGAAGTGGCAGCAGCAGCAGAACCAGGTAGTAGTAATGGAAGAAGCAGTAGCAGTACTAGCAGCAGTGCTCGTGGTAGAAATAATTGTAGCAATAGTATTGGTTATTTGGGCTATGTATCCACAATAATAGCAAGATTTATTTCTGTTTTTCTGACCACCAGGTGGTCACTACTTTTTGAAGATACACGCATTATTTTGCTGTAGCCAGTACGCCTATGGAAAGAATGCAGTTTAAGCCATGTATGTCCAAACAATCATACCTGTGAACTAATATCAATTATACATTTAATTATTTGATTGAATGCTTTCATAAGCATTTACCCTAACCTCAAACCTAGCACCACCGTACTCGGCCAATCTAAATAACATCCAGTGCAATCAACTATTACACGACTAGTCTCATGTCAGGGTGTAAGCTGTCCTCAAAGGCCGACACTTCGTTATAAATGATGCGAAACATAATTATTGCAGATAAAACTTACGACAAAAGGGTTTACTGTCTGATGTGGTCAAGAAATACTTGACCCTCTGTCCAGCCGACGGTTTATGCTCATCTGCTCTGAAATCCATGGACGCACATCCACCGCTGGTGCAGGAGTGGCATTTGTTATTCTGGAAACAAAACAATATAATAATCAAACATAATCCTGCGGTGTTCAATAGCTTCTTTCATCTCTATTTCTTTAACGGTAGCAAGCGAAATTTGTGTGCTTTTTTAGTGTAACTAACATGAATCGATCAAATTTAGACCGTTACGTGCATCAAAGTTGTTGGAAGGGCTCAGGCTGCTACGAACACGAAATACACATGTGCATGTATTGTTCAACTGTTATATTTATTGTCATACTAGATATACTGAGTTGCTGAATCTCCATATATTTTTTCATCATGTTTCATGACGGTATTCCATGTCATCCCAAAGTATAACATTTTCCATTCAGGGACCAAATCTGAGGGGGCACAAACTCACTACATGCGTAACAGTGACCGCGTGCCGCATGACAAGTTTGGTCGGACGTTCAGATATTTTGGTCCTAACCTCAAAAGCCGACACCAGTGTGGACTCGATTCAGTGGATTTCACTTCCACTCACCGTCAAGTAACAGTGAAAGGTAGGGATTGGAGTGAGTAAACAGTGTGTATATTGTCCAGTGTGTACTATAACGTTATTGCTGCCGCTATTACTGCTGGAGACTACGACACAGTTCCAACGGTTGTTTAACTGCAAGGAATATTCTTAAAAGGTTTTGGTACTTTTGAGCTTCCACTGACATGGAAACCCAACCAAGGTATACATTGTTTTCTGGAGAACAAATTTCATTGGCTCTGTCAGTTCAGCGTGATAAACGTTAGCCATTTGATCATTCACAGCAAGTGTTGAAAGGGTCTGTCGGTACAATGTTGGTCTATCATGTGTTAGGAGGGTCTGTCGGCACAGTGTTGATAGGAATTTGACCATTCTATTTCAATAGGAGGTTCTGTCTGTTCAGCGGTGATAAAACATTAGGCTGTTTAATGTTCCGTAGGAAGTGTTAGGAGGATCGGCACAGCATTGATAGTAATTCGACGATCTAATCTTCTTTGGCCTCAGGTGGGTCTGTCAGTACAGTGTTGATAAGGATTATTTTGTGTTGAATTAGGCAATTCAATCTTCCGCACGAAGTGTCAGGAGGGTCTGTCGGTACAGCATTGATAAAATTGACCATTTAACCGTCTACAGGAAGTGTTGGGAAGCTCCGTTTGTAAAAGGTTAAAAATTTTTTATAAAACTTTGGAGGCTCCCTCAGTAAAGCACTGAAAAATTAATCTTCCATTTAATCTTCCATAGACAATGATGGTTTCACTGGAGATGCCATTGCCCAGAACACGAAGATAAAATCTCGATAGAATCCCATCTGTAATGATTATTAATAATTATTATAATCAGTGAATGGTTGAAGAATCAGCAGTAGTGGGCAGAAACGTACGGTAAAAATCATCCTCACTGGCGCAAGGGAAAGCCACAAATGGACATTTGGTGTTGATGCTTTCCGTGAAAAATTTGATGGATCTCAGATGGTTGCATGCAACGATTTCCACGGACCCTGACCGATAGAATCAAACATGCAAAAACGTTAATGTATCATTCAATATCATCTTGTTAAGTAGAAATGCAAACTGAGGCAGAAACGATATGGGCGAACAATACCAGTTAGTCCGATGGCTAGAACAATAGATAATAGGTAGACAAACCGACAGGCAGGCAGGCAGACGATAGATAGATCAACAGACAGACGACAGGTAGAAATACAGACAGATATGTGGTAGGTAGGTCGGTAGGAAGACAGATAGGTGAGTAGGAAGGTAGGTAAGTAGGTAGGTAGGTAAGGTTGTAGGTAGGTAGGTGGGTAGGTAGGTAGGAAGGTAGATAGGTATGTGGCCAGATAGGTAGGAATGCAAGTAGGTGGGAAGGTGAATAGGTAGGAGGGTAAATAGGTAAGTAGGAAGGTAGATAAATAGGTTAGGCAGAAATGTAGGTAGGTAAGTAGGAATATAGGTAGGAACGTATTGAAGGAGATAGAAGCGTAGATAGGTAGGAAGGTAAATAGGTAGGTAGACTAGAGAAAAAAAGAAAACCCAAGCTGCTCTCTGCTTACTTAGTTTGATGGAGCCTGTTCAAAACTGCGCCCCCCCCCCCCCGCAGCTTAAAGTTAAAGAAACCTATCATAAATAAGTTACCTTCCATCAGGCTACCGCTCTGGGTCAACTGAGTGACCGGATCTGTGTCACAGCCTGGCTGGTCGTGCCCTGTATTTGGGAAGAAATCAGCATGGCCAGACGGTTGTTTAGTTCCAAACCCTACGGATGGATCGTAATGCAGGAGTGTTGACTTTTTACCACATCTCTTCCCCCATAAAATGACAAGGTTATATCTCCATTTTTTGGCTGAACTGAGTTACACAATACACATTACTTCTACAGGCCTTCTCCATTGTGTGTCAAAGTATCAAGCGGATTCGGTGTGTAATATGTAAGTGCCGGTGTTACTAAAAAGAAAAACTTGTCGTATCTCTAAAAGTTATGAGAAAAGTTGATGGAAGGGAGTTAGAACCTTATCATTCGAAGTTGACAAGCTGATACCACTACTACTAATACCACAATTACCAACCACAACTACTTTAAGAACCATTACGACTTTACTGTTGCCATTGTTACTATTGTTACCAACACCATCACGACATCATGATTGGATTTATAGACTGGGGACAAAGAGAGTAATCGAATGATTAAAATACAATTTTTATCCGAATGTGCGAAACGATTTCGAATAACTAGTTGTCCTTACAAGATATGGCGACCTTGTTTGTTCAATCTCCATTCACTGAAAAAAATGGAGATCATTGAGTACGTAGAAGAGATATAACAAACGCATACTTTGACACTTGTTTAAAATGCATTGACACTTGTCGAGCGGTTTCACAGTTTCCGATTTATTCCAACTCCATATAACAATACCAAAGCCGCAAAGGTTTAACGCCGAACTTCTCAGTTGTGCAAAAAGTGGAAGTTTGGACAAAAAAGAACTGAGGTCGCGAAATATTATTTTCTTTTTTTCGGGGGGGGGGGGTATGTTTGCAAAGCAGTATATTGTTCTTTGTAACCACTGTTATTTTGAATAATGCCGGTATACATTATTCACAATTTCTGATATTTTTTATTATAATACATGTAGTATAATGCGTCAGTTTAGCTGAAACACTTATTCTCATCGTGTCAATCAACCATGAGCTCATGAGCTGTGGTATTGTTTGAGCTTGAGTGTAGACACATGCATGCTGACATGATAACGGTCACATCTATACAAAAAAAATGTAAGAAAACCCCTTTGTTCCCTATGGACTCAAAAACTACTGGACGTATTGAACTGAAATTTGGCACACACAATTGTACGATACTGACCAGTGTTCCTATGTACATAGGCATAAAAAAGCTTATGGGATTCGTGAGTTATTCCAATAATGCGATAAGAATGGAACAGTAAATTTGCGAGAGCGTTTGATCCGAATTGTACGTTCGTTAACCTATGACCTCTTTCTTTGTTAATCGCTTTTCCACTTCCGGCCCCGGAATTCGATTCATAATCACAGTAGTGTCTGTGAGAGCTAGATCTAGCATGCACTGATGCAGCATGCCCCCTAAAAAACGTACTATCGGTAGGCATACAAGTCTCAAATCGCTGTAGTGTTTTTTATTGGAAATTTATTGTTTCGCCATCATTCAGATCTATTTCGAGTCATGGTTCGCCATTTTAAGGTTTCGTTATCATTACCTGCGATGTGTTCCCTATCAAACACACTAACCCGTGCGCAAATCATGCAGTTGTACGCATAGATTTACTACACTAACTAGATCGCGGGCCCTACCGCAGCGAAGTGAAGCCACCGTGGTGCATGGCAGCCATTTTCTTAAGACTTCGCACGCTCAGCGGCGAAGAGGTGCAGCTAGTTGTGCTAAGAAAACGCAAGACGATAGACAGAATATAACAGAATGATGGGCTAGGAAGAGACCCTACCAGAAGCACCCCACCGACCACCCGCGCTGTGACAGTGACAGTGATTAAGGCGTTCGAACTGAGAGGTGTCGGGTTCGAATCTTGCTTGCGTTAGATGCTTTGCATAAGAGAATCTCATGTCGTACTACTAGATCGTATGTAAGAAAGGTGAGGAAGATGAAAGACTTACCCAGCTGTAGCAAATTTTCACCGTCGGAGTGTATGGCGTCCACAAATTTGGCATCGGTAGGGTCCAGTCTTACTATAGCATCAGTGTTCTCAAAGTAATGTTGGATGAACTACGAGTGGCTAATGTGGTTACTGCGTGGGTTCAATAGTAACTCCCTTAAGGATACACAGGATTAACAAACACAGGGTTCTGCTGGCAATCTTATTTATTCAAAAGCCTAACAAAGGTATCGCTACCAAAAGGCATAGGGAAAACCCTACCAAGAAAAAGGAAAAAGAAACCCAGAAAAAGAAAAGAAACCCAGAAAAGAAGCCCAACCAGCCATAAGCTGGAACAAGAGAAAAAGACGAAAACATGATTAGGATATAATGACAACATTAATCAGGCAATCAATGGTGGACATACATAGTAATAGTATTAAGTATTAAGTCAAACAACAACAACATAATATAGAATTTAAGCAATAACCAACTGGATATGTATGCATGGAATAAAATAGCGCTAAGGTTAATGAATAACAACTACAAGTGGCTATATCATATACACAAGGAGTTTCCTAGTACACTGGCAACATAAACTAATTAATGTACTAATCAAAGTATGAAGGACATAACAAATGAAGGGGCAAGAACACAATAGTTTCGCTCCACTGAGCCGGTGTACAACACATCCAGAGTGGCCATTCCATTTAATAACGCAGTGGCCAACATGGCCCACTGACCGTCCATAACACAAACGCTGCATCCCAATGCAGGCCATCCTCATAGGCCCACTCCCATTATTAGTACTAACCTGCCCCAGGGCTATTGTATTGGTTACTTCCTTTCCCAATCGATACTGAAGGGTCATGCCCTTTGACCTTAGCCGCGGAGCTATGCCGCCAGGCTAACATGCGTATGACACACCACTAGATACATAAAGTAATGTGTACATTCCTTAAAATGAAACTGTCCTTCACACACTTACGAAACTCATAGAAGCATAATACATCTGGATAACCATAATACATGCACATGATATATATATATATATGTCGGCGAGACTCATTGCAACATGTGTAGACTCACTGAAACGTTGTTCATCCACCGCCGCACATAGAACAATCCTGGGGCTCACCCATGTGAGGCCCAACTAATATTATACATCTCCAATACATGTAATTAATTACACATCTCAAACACTAAACACGCAATCACAATCACACTGCTCTCTATAGCATAGTGGCACTGGCAAGGTACACAAATACCCGTAATACAATCAAGTGTGTAGTGCCGCTCGCTATAACATAAGCCATCCACATTAACATGTCAGGAAATCCTCACAGCCTACCACAACAAGGCAATGCTACACATACACTATATATATGCACACAAGCAAATCGTGATAGCTTGGTTAGCGAGCCATCATTATCATCTAGCACCGCAAACGTTAACTTTGACAATAAAGTCGCAATATCGAGACACTGCACTGCACCGCGCATCTTACACGTCTAAAAATATAAAACAATGGCAATTACCGTTGAGCCGGACTCATAATAGTCTCTGTAGATCAGCATTCTCTACGCGGCATCCCCGAAAGGGGGGGGGGGCGCAAATTAAAGTCACTTCTAATATAATAGTCTCCAACTTACCCAAAGTTTCTCCGGGTCCTGTGCTACCGCTTCATGCCTTATGGGGCGGGGTGGCGATGGCAAGCGTCGGCAAGCCTCTGAGCTGCTACGGGCCCGGGTTGCTGGTCTGGGTTCACTGTGCCGTCGGCTCTTGTCTCTGCGTCTTTGATGGAGTGTGTTGACCACTCGAACTCGCATCTTATTTATGAGCCAGCGCGGACGTCCGGGAGAGCTATTACGTAGTCCATGGTTGGACAAGTGAAAGGCTCGGACATGGAGTCCAGCCGAACAACATAACCGGTTAGGGTCCTAACACAATCGAATTTACAGTACGGTTAAAAGGGTGCACACAAAAGTCAATTAGGTATCCCAGTAAACTGCAGAAATTACTCTAACGACCCCTCCAGCAATAATTGAATAAATTTGACCCAGGTTGGATTTATCGGGGATAACATGCGTCTAACTCATAGTTTACTTTAAATCCGAGACCCTCTTATTAATTATTTCAATAGGATATGTGCATCAAAGTACAACAAAATTGGTACCATTATAAAGTAGAAACTTGCTGCTAAAATTCTAACTGACTACTTATACCAGAAACCCGGTAATAGTTTTAATATAAATTTTCAAAGTGTCAGGACTAACAACATTCGACAATTTTGTGCGGGATACTTTCGTCCATTAATACTACGTATCTCCATTGATAACAAACGTTATCATGAGTACCTATTTTGTACCGATAGGGTATTGTCTACTCTCAAAAATGAATTCGGGTTCCCGTCTTTCTGTCGGTGGATAACAACGAAGGAGCGAGTTGTAAGAAACTTAAAGCCATGATATAAGAGTTGGAAGCCCGGTGGTCAACATTTCCAACTGACCAATCAAAATGCGCGCTTTTCACCGTGATGTGAATAACGGGTCCCGCGCTAGTATTACAAGGGAAATAATCCAATTAATGGTACTCGGCCAAGTGTCCATAAACTACTATGAGTGGCCGTCCCTCACTCACGCACCAGAGTTACCATGAAAGCACATTAAAAATAGAAAGTCGTTCATCCTCTCACAGTAAGGACCAGCTGGGTCCAAACCTGTGTAGTGAAATATGTCGAGGAAAAACGTACAGACAAATGCAAGAAATAATCCGGCAATAAATATTCATTTTGATATAATGGTATTCTGTTTTTATCTGTATGTTATTGCAGTGTATTTATATTTTATTACATACTATAATACTATTTTTTTTTTATCTGTATGTTATTATAATGTATTCATGTTTAATTAGACACCGTGGGAATCACAGTCAAACCAAACCATATTCTTGGACCTTGATACTCAATTGAGATAAGACAGATAAGAATGTCCTAATTATCCCATGAGGGAAATTCTATTTCATGGAGCGATTAGTGAGCGCACACATGGTACATACATCTTGCACATCATTACATAAACATCTATCACAAGTCAGTAAATTCAATAACAGGCATACATAAAGTAACATGGTAAGGAACCTTAGTGAAATGCGGCACACATCTAGCTATAGTGTCTTGTTGAGGCGAATTGCGGAGGGCAAAGTCGATCCCTCTTTCTCTATTAATTTGCTCTCTTGCGTATCATTCTGTTGCTCATGGAAGATCTAGAAAGTTTATTACATATCGAGAAACCATAATCAAACCAAACAATATTCTCAGCCGAAAGCGCCTTTGACCGGTTAAAATACCCTCCACCCCTGGCACTCCTTTTTTTCCAGGCCTTGATACATGTACTTGGTTAATCACCGGTCTTAGAAACTAGGTAACACATAACACTCTACTTTATACCTGTGATTCTCTCCAGTCCAGGCACCCTATCGCCAGCGTATCCACAGATATGAGCGCCCAGGCTATGCCCAATCAAGTGGAAGTCTGCTACTGTCATGTCCTTGGTGCTCTGTGTGTGAAACAAATAGGAAATGTTGAAAACCATGTGAGGTGGACGTCACTGTGCATGTTTGAACAAGGGACGGGTGGACGTTGTTGGGAGGGAGGGGTGGGAGAGAGAAGACAGACAGAGAGGCAAACACACAGAAACAAACAGAAAGATAGGCAGATACAGACAGACAGACAGAGACAAGCAGCAGACAGAGGACGAGTATAAACTCACTGTTGAAAAAAAAAACTATCTCATTTTCGCCCTCATAACTGATTAAAGGCTAAAACATCGATATCTGAAGGCGTGGGTCAGTGTGTGTGTATGTGGAAAAGGGGGGGGGGTAAGGGGGCATTACCATGAGCTGTTTCAGCAGCAGGGCAACCTCAGCACCGACCACTCTTGTGTTGGCCGTGGCTTGTGTGTAAGGTGGCAGATTTCCGTGAGACCAGTCCACAATGATCACATTGTAATCTCCTTGTATCAACAGCGCATCTTTCATCTCCTGGATGGCAAATAATAACAATAATAATAAGAAGAAGAAGAGGAGAGAAGAAGGAGATGTGAAGGGAATGAGGGAGGAGGGGACGAAAAAGATGAGCAAGTGGCGACAGGAGGTGAGGGAAAATAGGTGGAGGAGAGGGAGAGGCAGACAGGGATTGAGATGGGAAGAAAGAAAAAGAAATGGGGAGAGAACGGAAAGGGAGGGAATGAAAGGGGGTAATGTGGAGGGGGGGGGAGGGGGTGGACGAGATATAGGGAGGGAATGTGAGAAAGAGGGAGGGCGAAGGTAAGTTTAGCTTTGGCAAGGGCAAGTACCTCATCTAGACCTGCCCAGATGTATGTCACAATTTGATTGTATTACCGTTCGTAGAAAAGGCACCTTGGCTAGTAGTAGTAATAATAATAATAATAACCTACTCGTAGTGAATTAATTGACAGGTTAGCGGTACGCCACGCCAATGTCCACCTGAACTCTATAATAGACAGTGCAATTATGCAGAAAGATCAGTGAACATACTGTCTTCTGTTGAGAGTAGGCTAACCTACGACTGTTCTAGAGAATGGCCTCTAACCTACGACTGTTCTAGAGAATGGCCTCTTGAAAGAGCTGAGGTTTTCAGAGTCAAAGGGTACTTTTTTTTCACTCAATATCTCAGTTCTAGCTCATTGTGATTTTGGGCACGACATAGAGCTAAGCACTTCAATGAATCATTGACGTTAAAGACAATACATATCCAATAATTTTTAACAATTTGTTTAGGGATCCATATATCGACCTTAGTTCATATTTGTTCTACGTTTACTTTTTGCGCAACTGAAAATTTCGAGATTAAACGTAGGTGGCTTTACCTATTAATGCTGTTGTTTGGCAACGGTGGTATTTTACACAGTAAGTTATAGAAGAGCAGATGATAAGAAGTTAGAATAAATAGGAACCTTGAAACAGCTTGATAAGTACCACAACGCATTTTAAATAAGTATCAAAGTATGCATTTGTTATACTTTTTCTACATACTAAAAGATCTCCAGTTTTTCAGAAAATGGAGATTGAACAAAGAAGAATTAAGGTCGCGATATATGCCTCAATAATTAACTCATGTCTGTCCCAGAAACAACTTTTGTTTAGTTTCATATTGTTCAGTGCTTTAGATTAATATCTAGCGAAATGAGGTTGACCTGTGAGGTGAAAAGCTATCGTTCAGTGACTTGCATGTACTTAAAAGCCAAATCTACATTGGTGGCAGGACTGCCATAGCCAGCATTATTTTTAAATGCACAGTTCATCAGGTCAGAAAGATCATTTTACTGCTTTCCATTTATCCCATGTCGAAAATTAAAAATAGATTGAAATTAAATTGTCCAAGGATAAGGGAACTAAAATAGAAATAAGATAAAGCAAGATAAGATAAAATAAAACAAAGGAAAACAGGTGAAATAAATCAAATTTAATGAAAATGAAATAAAATGAAATAAATGAAATGAATCAAAATATTCAAATCTAATTGAAATAAATAAAAATTATACAAATGAAACAAATCAAATTTAATTACGATAAAGAAAATAAATAAAATAAATCAAATTCAACTAAAATAAAATACATGTAAAATAAACGTGAAATAGCCTTGTCAGGCTTACATTGCCAACATTATTTGTTCCTTGGTCGTCAAAATAACTGTCTACAAATAAGATCTAAGGCAATTCTTCAAAGAAAAAATGCAATTTAGCGAAAAACTTTAATTTTTGTTTTTCGAACTATGAAAAGTATTACGCTTACCCACATCCAATCAACTACTTGAGGGTTATCCAAAAATCCGTGGATGATGAATTTGGTTGGACGAACTTGGAATCCGGCCCACTGAGTATCCAGCTGGGTGTCCACGTGTCGAGAATCTAAACTCTGACCTCTTGTGTGTGTGGCTCGGGTGTATAGGTTGAACATTGTTCTGGGAAAGAGATGAAGACCCAGATGGAAAAACGACCATGTCATACATCCATGAAACTGAAAGAATCGATTTTTTAGGTTTGAAAGTTCCCAAGTGTATTGTGAATGGAGATAAAGAAAAAGCAAAATGTTTCACCAGAGGGAGGCTTTACTGAAGTAGAAAAAAAACCCTGGGCTTTGGGGCAAAATAGGCATGGTAATGATCTTTATTATATATAAAACTAAAAAAAATTGTGGCAGGAGTAATTCATTGCGGTGCAATTTTGACCATTTTTTGGCGCAACACTACAGCCTAAATGACAGTTTCAAAAATTATAAACTTAATTTTCTTAAGTGTCAACTAATCCAGTCCAATCGCATTTGTATCGACCGATCAACCTCAACCACAACAAGAATAATAGCAACAAAGCAACAACTACAACAATATCCATCAATAAGCGGCATAGGGAGGATTCACTGTTGTTTCTATAGGCCAGTGCTTCTCAGTGTGAGCGATTTTAAAAAAAATCTCCGATGGGGCAAAAGGAAGAAAAGGGCGACACGGGGGCAAGAGGGGAGCAATAACGATGAGGGGTGGGGGTGGGGGGGGGGCATGAATGGAGGACTATTGGAGGACAAGTACAAGGCAGCCACTGACCTCTTCAACACCACGCGTAGATGGACTTTACGAGCAGAAAAGATATACTTTTTTACTAATGCATTTCATAAAGAATGCTTTCTGTTTTATAATGATAATCAATAGGCCCATTGTCTTTAACAAAGCTTTGAATGAAAGACTGAACATTCTAATAATGACATGCGTGTAGATCTAGTCTGTCTTCTGATGAACTGTACCTGTTGGGTTTGGGTAGGAATTTGGGGGGGGGGGGGGGGGAGGGGAGGAAGATGGGCGATGACAGAAAACTTAGAGCCTACGTGGACGATTGCATGCTGAAAAAGTTTGAGAACGAATGCTATATATAGACTATGTATGCTTGTGTCCACTCAGATTATCTCGTCGTAATTTTCTTTTGCTGTTGACCAAACAATAAAACAAGTTTTGGATCCCCCCCCCCTCCCCCCACACACCATTCCGAGGGAAAAAAAAGTTCACCTCTCCCACATAATTATATCACTGCCTATGCGTATTGATATGTTGCATCATAAACACATCCATCACAGTCTCTTGACTTTGGTATTTCCCTCTGCTACAGTGTGTTTATGATAGATCTGGGAACAAACCTTATGGCATTAGGGGATTGTGGCACTGTGCTCAGAAGTCTCGCTAAGCTGTGAAATGGACCCTCGTTGGAGAAACAGCCGATCTTGTCGTAACAAACTGTAGTCCCTGGCCAACAAAAAGTCGGAAGATACTCTTAACATGTCTGCATGTTACTTGGAATATCGTAAACTATAAAGAGAATGTTTTTGCTTTTTTTCAAAATCTGGTAGAGCTGAAATGTGACATTGATGGAGGGGTGGATGGATGGACGGATGGATGGATGGACGGATGGATGGAGTGGATGGATGAATGGATGGGTGGATGGTGGATGGGTGGGTGGATGGGTAGATGGATGAATAGGTGGATGGGCAGGTGGATTGATGGGTAGATGGATGAATGGGTGGATGGATGGATGGATGGATGGATGAAAGAAGACTGTTGAGAAGAATGATTCAAAAGAAGAACAGATTGTTACATGTGTCTGAATATTTAATGATGGACAGATTGGTGAACATTTTAAGTGAATGGATGAATGAATGACAGAAAGTGAGTCTACCAAGGGACGGGCTGATTGATGGACCAAAATTCTCAATCAAACTTGTTTTTTTTTTCAAATTAAAATAAAATTTTCCACCCAGCAAGTAATACTCCAAAAAAAGGAAGAAAGAAAGGACGGAATGGAAGAAACAAAGAAAAAAGGCCAGGCAGACAGAAAGAAAGAAAAAAGGCCAGGCAGACAGAAAGAAAGAAAAAAGGCCAGGCAGACAGAAAGAAAGAAAAAAGGCCAGGCAGACAGAAAGAAAGAAAAAAGGCCAGGCAGACAGAAAGAAAGAAAAAAGGCCAGGCAGACAGAAAGAAAGAAAAAAGGCCAGGCAGACAGAAAGAAAGAAAAAAGGCCAGGCAGACAGAAAGAAAGAAAAAAGGCCAGGCAGACAGAAAGAAAGAAAAAAGGCCAGGCAGACAGAAACAAGAAAAAAGGCCAGGCAGACAGAAAGAAAGAAAAAGAAGAAGAAGAAAGTAAAACCGACTGGACAATTAAATGTCAAAATTAAATTCTTAGAACCAGCGACATTCAAACCATGACAATAGACACATGTTGTTTTTTTTTTAGTCAATTGTTTTGTGTACAACTGACTACAACTGTGAAAAGCCAGATCTTACTTTTCTGCAAGGACCTTAGGGACTTCAGCTCCACCGTGCCCGTCAGAAATATCACAGCAAGTAAAAAGATCTTCATTTTCCGCTTTTGGATGTCAAAAAATATGAGCACAGTTTTAGACTACTATTTCTGACGTATGAATGTGACGGCAACGAGCAGAACTTCCACCTCGTCTATGACTGCATGAGTATTTACATTGTCTTTGTGCTGGAGTTTCATAATACTTTTCAGGACAAGCGGAAGGCCTGCCTATGACACAGAGTGTAATTATGTAACGGCATTTGCACCAAATTACCTGGCGTCGTTGCTATTAGCTTTTCCATAAAGGCCTTAAGCTGTGTTTCCATGTGTACGGAAACGAAAACGGCAACGGAAAATGTCAAAAAAACAACAACAACAACAAAAACCACTTCAAGTAGTGAAAATAGAAACACTGTTTTCATGCGTACCGAGACGCCGTTTCCATACACATGGAAACCCTCTTTCTTTTACTACTTGATGGATTACGTTTCCGTACATATGAAAAGACGGCTTTAGTCCAGTGTTTCTCAAGATCGGGTGTTGCACTTCAGAATGGGAGCGTACGGATTTTTCATAGAAATCTTAACTTCATTGTGTATTTGAACTCAACTGTTTAGGTACCCTGTTGTTTGTAAGAAACAGGTGAATAAAACTTGAAATGAACTTTTAATACATACTGAATGCTATTATATAAATTTAAAAAAAAATTGTATAGATGTAAATAGGGTATACCAACTTGACCGATCATGGTGGGACGCACTTTTTTTTTTTTAATTGAGGCAGGTCTAGTTGAGAAACACTGCCTTAGAATGTCCAGACAGTTTCACATAGAGACCTGGAAAGGGTCATCTTAGACCATAATGCAACATCTGAGTAGAGATAACCTATAAAATTTTTATGTTCATAAATAATGTCTGAAGCAAACCACAGACTTTGTCATGAGAGGCCACAAGAGATAGCTCTTTTTAGGCAAATATTCCGTGAACGGCCCGAAGGAATTGTAGCCTATTTATTTCTGTGCTTAGTTTTTTTGCAGGGGCTGGTTACAATGGTCCAGATGGATCATTCAAAT
The DNA here is from genome assembly GCA_963931925.1 of Onchidella celtica. Classification (NCBI taxonomy): domain Eukaryota; kingdom Metazoa; phylum Mollusca; class Gastropoda; order Systellommatophora; family Onchidiidae; genus Onchidella; species Onchidella celtica. The sequence goes on from OZ007571.1 coordinate 61,624,814, forward strand.
AAATGTTGCTCACTACACTTGTTTCTTCTTTGGTATAATGCGCTGATATTGTACCGTTTTCTTTGCATGGACAAGTTTACTAATAAAATGCATGTGTGATGTATAATAAATCGTCTGCTAGAGAATGACAAGACTTTAACTCCCATCTATCAACTTTTGAGAACTCGAGGATTGAAATTTCGTGTGGTCATAGCTTGTAAATTACACACTGAATCTGCTTGATAATTTGACACACAATGGAGAAGGCCCGTAGAAGTAGTGTGTGCCGTAGTGTGTAACTCAGTTCAGCCAAAAAGTGGAGATGGAACATTGTTATTCTAAGGGGGCGAAATGTCACCTGCTACAACATTTCTTCTTTGGTGTAATGTTCTGGTGCTGTAAAATTTTATTTAGGTGGACAAGTTTACTAATGAAATATGATGCATAATAAATGGAGATTATGTTGTTTGAGTGTAGTACAGGAATGTTACAGTATATTACATGCATTATACTTCTGTAAGACAATTTTTACAAAATAAATGATGAGTGATGTCCCAACAAACAAGTGTCCAGTTATGCTGAAACTGTAAGATATCAAAAAGGTTTACATGTAGTTTTGTATACTGTAGTGAAGTTGGTACCCTATACATTTATTTGGTCGACTTTTCTGAGAATGAATTATATAGGGTTGCCTTGGGTTACGGGTATCGCTGAAGATGTGGGACCCTTCAATTGTCAGATAAACGTTTAATGGCTGCTGTAGGCATGAGCGTGAGTTTATGTTTTGCCAAAGTGTATTAACTTAAAGTTGTCACAGTCAGTGTTGTAGGTAGCCTGTGTCGTGGTGACCATTGAGGTCGTCTGTGACAGTGTCAGTGAGTCCGTGGTTATTGAGTCAGCATATGATTTCCGCGCTGAGGGAGTGAGCTGCAAGGTTTTTTCTACATGAATGTCCTAGATCAGATGGTGTGAAGGGTGAGTAGAAGAACACTTCTGTCCTCGATCCCTGAAGTCGTGGGTTCTTTACAATTTATTAGTAGCTTAATAAGTATGAAAATACCGAGCGCAGTTAACTAGCGACGCCTCATTGCAAGATCTGTGAACCAACTAATTTTGTCACCCATAACCCCAGTCCCCTATTTTACCCCCCCCCCCCCCTACTAACCCCTTTCTGCCATCCCCGATCCGTCAGTATTAGGCCATGGGACCAAAATCCTAGCTAGTCTCTAAAGTAAATTTCGTCACACACCCCCTAGGGAAAATCTAGGTATGGTTTTAATATGTTCCCAGTAACCATCTTTGACTAAAAATCAAATGTGGTCATCCATAACTGTGCACATTAATAACTTATTTTAAAAAAATGTTTATTGCTATGTAACGTCTGTATTTTTGCATGTTTGTTTCGTTTTACATTTAATTATATATTACGCACTTTCTCACCTTTGGACGCAAAAGGGTTTTTTATTAGACCACGTATACAAACTCAATTTTACATGTCCATTTCAAATACCACAGAGGGTGCACGGAAGTTTTTATTATTTTGATTAGTTTGGTTCTTGAATTTATAGAAAATGCATTGTTTCCTCGTATAATTATATATTTCACAAAATCTCCACCTTTGAATGCAAAAGGCTTTTTTATTAGACCACCTATACCAACCCAATTTTACATGTCCATTTCAAATACCGCGGAGGGTGCACGGAAGTTTTTATTATTTTGATTAGTTTGATTCTTGAATTTATAGAAAATGCATTGTTTCCTCGTGTTGTCATTTTCATCCTCCATCTTGCCTAAATTCTGTTATAGTACCGCGCAGGTCATAAAAAGTAACGCTTGGTGCTCAGTGTCCTGGCGCGCATGAGTTCTGAAGCAGGACTGCAGATTACTACTTTTATTGTAAGAGAGAGAGAGAGAGAGAAAGCACATGACTGTTTTATATTCTCGAAATTTCATCCAACTTTTCAAAGAAAACTAAAATATATTGCTATTTACATCTTTCTTAGTGTGCATACACCATTCCATCATGAAGGCAGCCATTTTGGATTTCGCGGCGGAAGGCTCAATTCCATTGGTTGATTAAAATAGCATTGTTTAAATGGCAAACTCAATTCGCATCATTAATTATCATTTATTGGCACACTTTACATACAAATTATACAAAAATGTGCAAGACCTGAAATGACAACATTGGTTTTTTGTGAAGGGGAGATGCATAAGAGCTTACATGCAAAAAATCAGCTTATCCCCTCAGGTGCGTAACTGAATGACAAGCTACAAGTTTGGTCCCATGGCCTATATGGGCCATCAGTAAAAAAAAAAAAATAAGACTACGCACAGCAATGAAGACTGCAGCATTCAATGCAAAGGGCAATTTTTTTTTTCGTGTACTAGGAAGTGATTTCCTTGGAAACTGTTTTCGATGCAGACACTGAGAGAGTTGCAGCTGCCTGTGGAATACGAGAAACAGAATACAACAGAATGATAGGATAATAGGAAACCCCACCAGAAATGCTCACTAACCATACGCGCTGCACGTGGAAGATACAAATGAAAACAAATCAAAAAATATCAGTTCTACAATATTGTTAAGTGTTAGTGGATGTGGATTAGGGAAACGGGCGCTGCAGTGTTACTGACATTAATTTGGCTTCTAGTATAACTTTCCCTGTGTGTAAAGACACTAATGCAGCCGGCCAGAGGAAAAACGACAGCATGACCTTTTTTTCTACGTTGTTGTCTCTGATTACGAAACAGTCATTTACGTTGGTTTGCCACACTAGAAACTACTATTTAAGTAGCAGATACCTCAATTTGCCCTTGACATAAAATAACTATGTGTGAGACAAGTTCGGAGAGACAAACAAAAAAAAAAAAAAGTAGAAAAAAACCATGTTGTCAGTTACGACGTTCTCCCATTGGGCGGCAGAATAATGGTACTATAATAAGACAGTATTAAAAGTACCAGGTCATGCCAGTATCTGGAAGGTCAGGCTGAATCCCAAACTATCTGTTGGCCGCTCGTGTGCACGAGGTTTTAACTGGTAAGATTGAAAAGTCGATCAATGCATTCATAGATTAAACCGGCGTTTCTCAAAATTTTGGGGCAGCGGAACAATTTTCAACATTTTTACTTCAACTCCCGGTGGTAAATTTCTAGCACACAGAACTAGATTGTTGAAGCTTCCTATTACTCGTTATTTTGGACGTTTGCCAGGCAGTATACTGTTATTGTCTACGGTACCTCTGTTATTTTGAATAATGTACGGTACGTACAGATTATGTCCAGCTTAGAATAGTTTTTATCATAGACAGGACATGATTAATCATTAAGCAAAATAATGGCTTAAGCACGTGCTCAGGGCATCAAAGGAAGGAGGGCACTACAGAAATATTTCATTGCCATATTTACCATGGAACCAGGGTCCACAACAAGAGACCCCCCCCCACACACCCCCCCCCCCACAATAAACGAAAAAAAGAAAAAGTACTCGCGTTTTTGAAATTTTATTTTGAACTAGCTGAGTACCCTTTCGATGAACAGGTTTGTGTAGTTTTTTTTTTTGGGGGGGGGGTAAAACTTAAGACGCCTGTGAACTAAGAAAAGCATTAATGCTGCACAGATAGCTTATAGGAGAGATGCAACAACAAAGGACACCATTCAGGCCGAAAGGAATAAGAACAGAAGCCCAGATGCGTAGGGTCGTCCCCAAAACTCAGCGATAGGACAGTACACAGTGTGCAGTGGTGCGCACCGAAAATTTTCAGGAAGTGATGATGTCATAAAAACCTACAGCATGTCAATGAGCCTAGTGAAAATTGGGGAAACAATAAATTTCCAATAAAAAAAACTACACCGATCTGAGAATTCTATTAAAAACTGTGCACCCTTACGTCCATTCTGATGTACCACATAAAATTTGAAGTCTGAGTGTTGAGTGGTTCAGAAGCCTTTTGCAACGAAAAATCTCAAGTCCACAAATATATATAGTATAGATTACATAATATACAGTATAAGGGGGCACTAAAACCTTTTAAGTCCTTAGGGCCTCTAGAGGTCTTAATCGTGCACTGATAACCATATATATGGCCTTTAGCGTCTTTACAGACGGTCTTAGCAGCTAGAATATTCACTTTCACTTTGACTGACAGCTTCTCTCGTGGCTTATTCTACCAATGTTTGACCCGAGAGTGCGATGGCAGTGATTGCAGGTCAGTCTTTTGGGTTCACTTTGGCGAGTGTTTTCATTCCGCCTCTGTCGTTTTGTCAGGTATGTTTCTTTTGCCTTGAAGTCTATTGCGAGCGTGCCACTGCGCAATTTTTGTCTCCATCTGCTTCGATCATTTGCAAGGTTCTCCCATTCATTGGGGTCGATGTTGAATGCTTTCATCGTGACCTTGCAAGTGTCTTTGAATCGCAGATGTGGCCTACCTCTGGGTCGGTTGCCAGTAGCAAGTTCCCCGTAGAGAATTTGTCTGGGGATGCGATCATTTTCCATACGGTGGAGATGTCCAAGCCACCGCAGTCTTTTTTTGCCTAGGAGAGCCTGAGTTGATGGAATGTTGGCTCGGCTCAGAACTTCGATATTTGAGATCCTGTCTTGCCACTTGATCTTGAGAATTTTGCGTAGGCAGCGCAGGTGGAAGGAGTTGAGGGATCTTTCATGTTTGGAGTAGGTGGTCCATGTCTCTGAGCCATACAGCAGGGTGCTTAGGACGCAAGTTTGGTACACGAGTACCTTTGTTTTGATGGTCAGCTTGCTATTGTTCCACACCCTTTTTGAGAGTTTGCCAAAAGCTGTGGCCGCCTTTCCTATTCTGGCATTTATTTCAGTTGTTATGTCTGTGCTACCACTGATGGTTGAGCCTAGGTAGCAGAATTTTCCCACTTGCTCCAGAGGAGAGCCATTCAGCATGATTGGGTTGGGGTTTCTCAAGCCTTGTGTCAAAACTACAGTTTTTGAGACACTGATCTTTAGCATGAATTTGTCACAGGCTTTGGCAAGGCTATTGATGAGAGCCTCGAGCGTGGTTTCATCGTGGGCCACGATTGCAGCATCATCTGCGAAGAGGAGCTCTTGTAACATAATATGCTCTGTACGAGATTTTGCTTTTAGTCTGGCAACATTAAAAATGGAGCCGTCCACTCTGGTGTTAATAAGTACTCCACCTGAACATTGACCAAAGGCATTCTTGAGTAGGGCTGCAAAATATATACCAAATAAGGTAGGAGCAAGAACACATCCCTGCTTCACACCGCTGTTTACAGCAAATGAATTGGATGTGCAGCCCTCAAAGTTGACACATGCCCTCATGTCAGTGTGGAAGGATGCAATAAGTTTTAGCAATGTTGGTGGACAGCCTATGGATTTAAGGACTGCATACAGGCCAGATCGGCTTACGGTGTCGAAAGCCTTTGTTAGGTCCACAAAGCATGTTATAAGCGGCCTGTTTTGTTCTTTACATTTTTCTTGGATTTGCCGAAGTGCAAATATCATGTCAATAGTTGATCGTTTGCTTCGAAAGCCACATTGTGTTTCTGGTAAGACTTTTTCCGCCAGTTGTTGAAGGCGGCAGAGGATGACGCGAGCAAAAGCCTTTCCAGTAATGCTGAGGAGGGATATGCCTCGATAGTTGTTGCAGTCGCCTTTGTCTCCTTTGTTCTTGTAAAGTGTGACAATTTTGGCGTCTCTCATATCATGTGGTATCACGCCTTCTTTCCAACACTGCAGTAACAGATTATACAGGTGTGGTAATAGTGGGCCTTTTAGGTCTTTTAATACCTCTGCAGGAATGTTGTCACTTCCTGTGGCTTTTCCAGCAGACAGGTGGTCGATTGCATTGGAAAGCTCGACTAAGGAAGGTTCAGCGTCAAGTTCGGCCATTATTGGCAGTTTTTGGAGGTGTTCCTCAAAATCTGGTGGAATATTTTTCTCAGTTGAATACAACAGAGAGTAATGCTCTACCCACCTATTCAGTTGTTCATTTTTATCTGTGATGGGTTCACCATTTACAGACTTAAGTGGGGCGCTCTTGGTGATGATTGGCCCAAGAGCTACTTTCATCTGACTAAAGGCGGTTTTCATATCTCCCTTTTCATTTGCCTCTTGTATGCTGTTACACAAGTCTGTCCAGTATTTGTTGGCGCAACGTCTTACCTCCAGCTGAAGTTTAGCTTTTGCATTTTTCAAACAAGTTTTTGTACTCTGATTGCAATTTTTGTTATACTCATTGAAAGCAGATTTCTTTTGCTCAATGAGAGGTAGGAGAATTTCGCTGTTCTGGGCTACCCAGTCGTTGTTTGAAACTTTATGCTGTCCAAAAGACTTGATGGCACAGTCATGAATTTTTGAACTGAGAGTGTTCCATGTTTCATCTACCGAGTCACATTGGGTGACATTATCCATGCTTTCAGCAAATAACTTTTCAAATGACTTTCTATTTGATTCATCTCTGATTGCTGTTACATTGATCTTAGGGATTGAAGGGGCTTTTGATCTGTATATTTTCTTGGCCGAAATTTTGATTTTGCTGACTACCAGTGCATGGTCGGTGTCACAGTCAGCACTGTGGAGGGAACGAGTTATTTTTATACAGCCCAAACTCTTCCTCCTTGAGAGAATAAGATCTAATTGATGCCAATGGCCAGACCTGGGATGGCGCCATGATGTTCTTTGGCATCTCTTAAAGTCAAAGTACGTGTTTGTAACACATAATGAGTTTACGGAGCATAGCTCCAGAAGGCGCTGCCCGTTTTCGTTGATGTTGCCAATGCCGAAGTGCCCAATGCACTTTGGCCATGCGGAGTGATCTGCTCCCACTCGAGCGTTAAAGTCACCCAGAATTAGCAGGCCTTCGGTGAGAGGGATGTTGTGGAGAGTCCTCTGCAATGCCTCGTAGAAAATGTCTTTGGTTTCTTCAGAGGAGGTAAGTGTTGGGGCATAGACACAGATAATGTTGGTAAAACCAGACCGGGTGTTCAGTCTGAGTGTCATGATGCGTTCTGACACTCCAATTGGAGTTGCGATCGAATTGATAAGGGAGTTTTTTACGGCGAAGCCCACGCCGTGGATTCTCGGCTGTTCGCTGCTAAGGCCCTGCCAGAAGAAGGTGTAGTTTTCTTCTTTGACTGACCCGGAGTCGGGAAGTCGAGTTTCTTGAAGGGCAGCGATGTCGATGTTTAGTAGCTGAAGTTCTCGATCAATAATTTGGGATTTCCTGATGGAGTCAATATCAGTGAGATCTTGCTGTTGCAAGCCTGGGCGCATTGTTCTGACGTTCCAGGTACCAAGTTTTAGTATTTTTCTGTTTTTGCCAGGTGCACACTTTACGTCAGCTTTTTGACTTTTGGTCTAGCTCCAACCACCTTATGAAGCAGGCTGACGTGGCGGAACAACACCCAACTGCCTGGGGGCTGCCCAGGTTACGGCGGGCGGTAGTTGATCAATGCAGCTGAAAAGCCGCTCCCACCGACAGAGGGGACCCCTGGCGCTCATCCGTACGCCAAATGGATTGAGCTTATCACCGGTAACTGCCATCTCCCGTGTTGTGCCCATCCGTAACGGATGGCTGGAGTGTCCTCTCCAAATCGGAAATGGGTGGGCTTATAGAGGAGAGACAGACGCTTGCCAAGCCCGAGCAAACGCCTCCTCGTTTTGCTGCCTTGCCTGGGCTATTTTTAAGAGATGGTGCTTTGCCCAGAGGCACCACCCCTCTCTCTGCCATTCTAGTTAAACCCAAGGGAGAGACCAGGTCAATACATTTGGAACTAGTCCGGCTGCAGGAGATGCTGGAAGCCAGTTTGATGCAGTTCTCCCTGACAACCACCTTCGGGTCTCCACTCCTGATTTTCTGTCTGGGTTTACTCCCATAGCCTTTGCTATCATAGCAACACACAAAGCAGTGTGGTATTTGTATTCAGGGTTACCTTTCCCTAGTCTTCCTCTCTCCCGAGATGACCCACAAGACAGTGGGGGTGACAGTAGCAGGCTGTATTGTGTACTGTCATACAATAGCAGAAAACTCTGGCCTGACATAGAGATATTATTACACTAGAGTGCGCACGGTGTCACACGACGTGGAACTATTAGAGTCTCGTGGCGGCCATTTTGACTTGGGGTGGCGATTTCGGAAGTCAGAGGGTTATTTTTTCTGTATGCAAGATGGTTCAGAATTCCATAAATCATTTCTATCCTTCTGTCCTTCCCATCTAAGGCTGAGCAAGCCCAGTTTACGATAACAACGTCTTTCAATCTCTCCCACGCACGCCATCTGTGATTTGTACATCCATTTATCTTAATTATAATTACACACTTGCGAAGAAACACAGCAAAGACTCGGGGCGGGGTGGGGGGAGGGGGGTGGGAAAGGAAAGGCAGAAGAGAATCAAAGACCTGGGTCTTTTATGAACAAGTGCTGAAGCGCCCCCGAGTTGACTGCACAGTGATGGCTCAATTTCAAGGAGATAGGATGCTAAATGCTCTGGGCTAATAATGTCTAGATTTACGTGTCATCGTACTGCATCATGCTCCTCCCACCTCCATCACCCTTGTGTTTTGGATTGTCTCAGTTAAAACAGACAGCCATGATGGGACTGGGTGGCAAGGTCCTCTCCATAGGCCTAATTCCTCTTTGATATGAATAAAACGTACGTCCAAACAACTTGATCATTTAGTGCATTGGATTGACAATAGGGAAGGGCTAAAGATCAAAGCCCATTGTAATATATTTATCAATATGAGTATATCGTGGGGCATTGCCATATTGTTGTTTGCGACATTGTGCTGATTTTTTAGCCTTTGTCATGAAAGTTGTTCTCTCACTCCTCATTTCATTATAAGTGTCATTCCAATCTTTAAGTTTCGATTTTGAAAGGTCTGGAACAAACCCCATATGTTACACAACTCTTCGAATTTTCAATCCTCATTTTCCTGAAAAGGCAAAGATGCACATAATACAACAATATGGAAAATGCCAGTCGATATTATTTATCAAACAATAACAACAAATTTTTATTGTGACTTATTATTTTTTTCTCTTTTGCTTTCCGTGGAAGGAATCTGAGAGATTGGCTAAATGGATTGCCAGAATAAGTAGACAAACTGAGAATGGGAAGCCTTGGTATCCAACCAAGAATGACTAAGTGTGTAGTGCTCACTTCCTAAGCTCTGACAATTACGCAGGGCTCGATAAACAGACACTAAGACCAAAGGCAATTCCATCTGCTTTCGAAAATTATCCTCCCCTCAAGGAGAAACTGCGAACTCCAAGAAGACCATCTCCCAAAAAGAGGAAAAATCCTGAGAGCTGAACACCCCCCCCCCCCACCAAGGCATGTATGTATGATCTAGATCACTCATATGCCCACCAGTCAATCGAAGATCAGCTTGAGAGGACAAAGGCAGAGATTAATTTATGCAAATAAAAGAAAGCTGTGCAAAGGCCGCTAAATTAAGAAATAGCAAGAAAAAGCTGGTGCGGAGAGAGAAGAAAATGGAAAGTTTTCATGTCTATTCTCTTCTTTCTTTCTTTCTTTATATGATCCAGTTATACCTCTAAAATATATATATTTTTTGTTTCTGTATGAAGGTGAACATTTTTCCTTGTTAAAAACTACTAACATGCCCTTCTCATGATTTTCTTTTCAAAGCTATGCATGTTGTAATTTTCATGACTCTTACTAGTTTTACCAGTTATGAACGTTATTTTGAAGAACGTTGTTTGGGGGACGTAGTCTGATTACAAAACCAAACAGAAAATATTGCGGTGTTCACTGTTCAGCTTTAGCTTCCTATGTAAAAAAAAAACTGTCTCCGCAACAACAGCCTGTGTTGCATCGTATTCGTAGTATATCTATTATGTCTTTGACATAATTATAGGCGGGGATGGGGTTACTATTCCTAGAGACGTCGAACAGCCAGCGCCTGCTCGCTAGCGAATCCTTCCCAAGACAACATGGCGCGCATGTAGGCCAATTGGGGCCACTGCGACGAGTTGCACTTGTGCATGCGTGCGGACTCTAGTTTATTATAGTACCTCTATGCTGATAACAGATGTAGTATGAAGTATCAATTTAGCTGTAATTATGTCAATCAACCATAAGCTATGCGCTGTGACAGTCAAGGTGCAGCCATTGCAGAGCCCGGTGACAAAACATACCCAAGAATGCCCAGGAGCGGTACTCGTAGCTCTCGACATCTCGGCTTTTCTGAAATGAATCGCGTGAAACACGTGGCCTCAGTTCTTGTTTGTTTTATATCCATTGCCTGAAACACTGGATATCTTTTAGTACATAAAATGTTTGATGTTGAATTTCTATTTCTCAGTTGGAACAAACAAGAACTGAGGTCGGGAATAGTAGAACTTTCTGAAACAAGACTCGTGGAACTCTGGAATTCCTTGAAACTCACTTTGAGAACCGTTGGATGAGACCCAAGACAATACAGTGTAAGTTAAGAAGATGTCAAGGTCTGGTATGGACTGAGGTCCCGAATCTGTAAACGGTCCTCTACAGAGATTTGGTGCTACATAGCACATAATTATTACACACCATGTAATACCTGAATAGTGGCCGAAAAGCAGAAAGTACAGCCTGGTGAAGAACTGTATTTCTGGGGGGGGGGGGGGGGGGACTCTCACTCTCAGGCTCTGGGCAGTTGACCCTCTATTCTTGATTGGTTCTTCTCGTTTCTTGGTCTTGTTTCTTGTTCTTGTAGTCTTGTATATTCGT